>CAIGRB010141191.1:0-13827 GCA_903798255.1 Fraxinus quadrangulata | reverse complement strand
GGAAGTGTAGGTGTGATCATAAGAATAACACAACATATGAAATTATGATTTCGAGAGAAATTATAAGCATGTTCCATTTGAGAACCACAAATTTGATAAATTCTATATTTTAATTCGGAATAAAAATATTGGTTTGAAATATAAGGATAGTTTTTACTCGACACTCGAGAAATGGAGTAAAATTACATTAGCGTTCTTACTTATAAACTTTGAAAATTTGATTAGAAATAATTATATAATTGAGATCATATTTAATAGTTAAGTGAAATCATAACCCTAAGCTTTCTCGCTTGATTATTCTTCTATCTTGTATTTATTTGTTGCATTCGTCACCGTATTAGTTTAAAAAATATTGATTATAAAATTCATTCATCTACATAAAATAGAGGCTATTATAGTATTTAGTAGAAATTTGAATTTCAATTACCGTGGGTTCGACACTCTAACTCCGCTATTATATTACAAAATTTGACACCGTACACTTGCGGTATAAATCACGTTTTAGAAAACGCGTGACAAGTTTTTGACGCCGTTGTCGGAGATTGTTTTATTTGATTTTTACTAATATTATTACCAAACTAGCCTTTGTTTTAATTTAGATTTTCTTTGATTTTGTTAATTTTGGCTACCTACCATGATCTCTTTGATATTTTTTTTTACGTATTATTAAATAGTATATGTATGATTCTAACAATGGTAAGAAAGCAGATCCATTGCAATAAGTAATCTCGACATGGATACAAACTACTTGCTTGTAGAAGATATCTTTTGTCAGATTGAGAGGAAGATCCATAGTCATTTATTTTATATGTTTTTTTTCCATTTAGTTCTTGTTTACTTTGCCTTTATTTTTTGCTATTATTATTTCTGAGGTGAAAGAGGAGTTAAATGTTTTAATAGCCAAAATACACTGACTAATGAAACATTTAACTCGGTGAAAGAGATACACTAAATTAATATCTTGCATTGTATAGTAGAGTAGTAATATCGATTATGTTGTTATAGCATCTATCTAATATACAATGTTAAAGCTTGAACTTCGTATATTGGCTGAATGTTGGTTAAATTTTTACCATTTGCATGTACTATTCGTTAGTGTGGTTCAATTGTATGACAAATTGTGAGGAAGATCCAAACTTTTTAGAATCCAACCACGAGTTTGAGTTAGACAACGATGACATCGAATATGATAGAAACGAAACTGATGGGATTGAAATTGGATCGGACGGCCATGACGATGAAGTACAGAAAGAACGAGAAGAAGGAAATGATAACAAGTTGAATGAATTAGAACTATCGTCACCAAAGGATGTACTCTTCTAATGTTCACCGATGAGGATGGCAGTTCTCACTTTTTTGAATTCACTTTTGATCAAAACATGACAAATCCCCAGTTCGAGGCATGACAAATATTCAGTTCCGCAGCAGAATTTCGGGAGGCTGTGAGAACATACGGTGTATTGCATGAGTACAACGTAACATTTAAGGCAAACGAGGAAAGAAGAGTGTAAGGAATTTGTAAATTAGGCTGCAAATGGTGAATATGGGCTTCTAAATTTGATGCATCCAAGAGGTTGCAAGTAAAATCTTATACTTCGAAGCATACCTGTAGCCGGGATCAATTTAATAGACACTGTAATTAAATGGTTGAGTTTCACGAAACTCTTCCATTTTGTTTCCCGTTATCCTTCTCTTATTTTCCCTTGCGAAAAGTAAATTTGACAGAGATATCCACGTCATTTTCTTCGATTATTTTAGCAATATGCTTCAACAAATCTGACAACTTATGAATTTTCGATGTAGCGCTTGACTGACCATCATATTGACAATATTCGTCTTCGTCGAGCCACTTGAAATGAGTGCAATCGTTAGTACAACAGAATAATAGTCGTCCTAAGTTTTCAATCCTCTTTTCAACCTCCATGCATTTTTGAATTCCCTTGCCGCATATTGGGCACGATTTCTTCGTCGAACAATCCAACAAGTAGTGGCCCGACTTTCGGCAACCATGATAAATCCCTTTGTTCTTTCCCCCATTATAATATACTGATGCAGCTAAAAAATGAAAATAAAATCAAATCGAAAATCATATTTATTCCATCTAGTATATGTACAAATGTTGCCTCTCACTTTTACTTGACTAAACATTACCAGCAAAGGCAAGAAACCGATGAAAGTGCAAAATGAATTATATCAACAAGTTCTACAATTTATTCCATGGTTAATTAATGGCTGAAATAAAATAGATGTTGCTTCGTACGTGCATAACTGGTAAAATCATTGAAACACATTAGCATTATTCAATGTGCTCCTGCACATCTGAAAAAGAACATAACAAAAGATCATACCAAACTGTTAGATGGAGTCTCAAGATTGATATTTGAATGAACCCAACCTGTCCATATCGCGTACAAGGAGGCAGTTCAATGTCATAATCGAGCACAATGCCAAATCTACTTCATATGGAATATCCCATTAATCAACACATTTAACATAAGAGCTCTTAATAATAAAGAATTGTACAATATTAGTTTGGGACAACCAAACACATGCAATGCCCACTTGGATCTACCCAAATATTCACCTTTGTTCATTTTCATCAAATAACTTCACCGGATAAAGAAGTTGTATAGAAAAGTAGATGTATCATTTGATTCCCATTTACTATATTTCCAAGTGTATCTTTCAAAAAATTAAAATAGCAAGCACGTCTTGTTACCTGCTTCGAGATACCCTGAAGAATTCTATTGATTTTTGGAACTCATAAGACTTCGCCTCATAATTGAGAGTAATGCATTTTCGGAACTACTCAGACAAATATTGGAGAAGATTCTTTGGATGAAGTTAGGGTCTTCAGTTAAGATGTCTATGATTTGGGAGGAAGGTGAAAATTTGGGGCTTGTTTAAGTGTGTATGAAATTATCAAAATACGATCTTAATATGTTGACGGGGTCGATGATTTGGTAAGATATTTAATACTTGCAAAGATTTAACCGGCTAGCTAGACTTTTCATTTGCCACATAGACGCGACAATTAACAGATTTGAACCGGTGAATAATGGATAGTAATAGATCAAAGTACAGTGGTCATCGAAATAATTTGAAAGTTCGATGAGCAAATCGTGACGGCGTGACCTGATCCTAGGTTCAGAAACATTTAACTCCCCTTTCCATTCACTGTCTTTAAAGCAAAAATTCAACACAATAAAGAGGCGCTCGTCGCACTCCCCCACCCCTAACCCTATCTCTTTCGAAGTATGCTCTCAAGAAATCAAGTCGGCGAATTGTATTTAAACTTGAAGAAATCTCAGTTTTTGTATCAGTTCATTGGGACAGTTCAAAATTCGTTGTGTGTACATAGAGAATTCGATTGTTACTGTTGAAATTAGATTTTCCTTGTACTGTTTTTGTATTTATCAATTCAGGTCTTGCCTTGTTTTTGAGGTAGAATGATAGATTTGTTTTGTTTAAATTGAATTTGACGTGGATTATGTAATAGTATAGGTTAGTGATGAATAATGAGAAATTAGGGTTAGGGTTTTTGTGAATTGTAAAGGATATGGAGAGTACACGCAGACCATTTGACAGATCACTTTCGAAAGAACCGGGATTGAAGAAACCCAGACTCACTGAGGACCCTGCAGCTCCTGATCGTAGCTTTAATGGACGTGGCAGAACTAGCCTTGGCCGCGGATTTATTCAACGACCCGTGTCTTCATTCCCTGGGGGTGGAGGTGACTCGAGATTCCAGAGGGACCGAGACTCAGAGAGCAGTGATTCTGTCCGTGGGCCTTACCAACACCAACAGAGTCCGCAGCTGCATCAGGAGCTGGTGACCCAGTACAAGACTGCCTTAGCTGAGCTGACTTTTAACTCGAAGCCCATAATTACGAACTTGACTATTATTGCCGGTGAAAATGTGCACGCGGCCAAGGCAGTTGCAAACACTGTCTGTGCGAATATTCTCGAGGTGATCCCAGTTTTTTTTTTTTTTTTTCACGCTAGTAGTAAATAGTGCTTTATTTTACTTCTAGAATTGTATTGAAAAAACTGAAAAGAAAAATTGGAACATGTGTAAGGATGGACTGCGGCAAAATGTGATTTCCATAGTTAATGGAGGAAGCACTGGGTGTAAGTTTTTCAGCAAGTGGTTTATTTTCATTGAAAATTCTTTTAAATCCTACAGATTGATGTGTGGTGGAGAATTATTCTATTTGATAGAATAGCATTTCGAGCACAAAAGCATAAGTCAAATTAAAAATTGCTTGATCATTTGCGAACGGTAAAGATGTGGGAAGCTGGAAATTCACTTTCAATTTATAATAATTGATATTGCATTTTATTGCCTATGTGATGGCATTGATTATTCATTTCTTGGACGTTGTGGTTGCTTAAAACAGCCGTCTTTTTCTCTTTGACTCGTAATAGCCAGTTTGAGTTTGTATTTTGGACAAATGATCTGTGATGATTTGTAATATTTTCTGTTCTTTTGAGGGTCTTTTCCAACCCCTTGGAGAGGGGGTGGGGAGGAGGAGGAGGAATAGTTCTACACTCTGCTTCTTTTTTTTTTTTTTTTTGTTGATTACGAAAAGCTTCTCTGTGTTGATTACAAAAAACGAATTAATACTATGTGATTCTCTGAGCATATTGAGTTGTATGGGGCCAGTCTTTTATATATGTATTTTCTTTAGTTGAGCAGTTCTATTATCCGACATCAATGTTTGGGCTGTACGTTTGAAGCTGAAGAAGTTCTGAGTTATGTTGTCTTTTCATCAGAGAAAAGTAAATTAAATGTCCATTTTGGGCTTCGTAACATACAAAATTTCCTCTTGTAATCCTTTCATTGTTTGTCTATGTAACTTCTGTTGTATTCTTTCCAGTCATTCTTGTTATTGCTAAAAGATGCAGTCAGCACTTGTATATGTGGTGAAGAGTTGTTTCTAATTGATTCTCCTGGTTTGAAGAGGATGTCCATTATTGTAAAGTTGGTGGTACATACTCAATATGTATGTGTTTACTGAAGAACGTTTGAGTTGATTACCCAAATGATTACTTATGTAACAGAACTTAATAATGTGATCCAATATGATACAAACTCGAGCAATTTCCAGGTTGTAAAGGGTGGCCTTACCCTTTTCCCAGGATATGAAACTTTGTATTAGCAAAAATTTTAAGCATTTAATTATTACCAACTATTGACAGGGAGAGCTTATGTTTCTTTCATGGTTAATAAATTCCAGAAAACTTCTATGTAGGTTACTATTTGGCCTTCATTTTGAATCGTTAGTTCGATCAAATCTTAAGATTGAAATCTGGTGTTTTTTTCCCTGCTTGTCCTCTGGTGCTTTATGTAGCCTATTAATTCTTTCATTGGTACACGAGTTTTCTAAAGTTTTCTTATCCATTTTTATCTGACCCTAGATATTTGTTTACAGGTTCCTTGCGACCAGAAGCTACCATCTCTTTATCTATTAGACAGTATTGTGAAGAATATAGGGAGGGATTATATTAAACACTTTGCTTCCAGATTGCCTGAGGTCAGGTTTTTATAACTTGCTCTTTCTCACGTTACTTGATACGTCTTCACCTGTAGAAATACTTTGCCTCGCTATCTTATCATCACTCCATTCGTAGCTCTTTAATGGGTCTCTTTGACATGATTTTTGAAAGCCAAAAGCTTCCTTTAGGCATGGTAGGATAATTTTTTGGAAGTTCTTTGTCTAATCAGAAAAGCTTTTGGAGGAGCTGCCCAAGGTGATTTCCTTATGAAGCTCTTCTACAAAAAGCAGTAGCTGAAGCTATCCCAAACGGGGCTATTTATTTCTGTCTTATCATTCCATTTTTCTGTGTTAAATATGCAAATAAAAGTTGTGTTTCACCTTCCTTTAACTTGATCTGCTGATATTATCCCCTCATTCTCGAGGAAAATTTTTCTAGTTGAGAGAATCAAATTTTTAATTCCAATTGATTTTTCCTATAATAATCTGTTTCGAGTACATTTTTCAGGTTTTCTGCATGGCATATAGACAGGTTGATCCTTCAATACATCCTGGTATGCGGCATCTTTTTGGCACGTGGAAGGGAGTCTTCCCTCCCCAGCCACTTCAGATAATTGAAAAAGAGCTTGGAATTGCTACTGCTGTCAATGGTTCATCTTCAGGAACAACGTCTAGGCCAGATTCACAGGCCCAACGTCCTGGACACAGCATTCATGTAAATCCCAAGTATTTAGAGGCAAGGCAGCGTCTTGAGCAGTCATCCAGTGTAAGGGGCTTGTCATCATTATTCTTATCACAATAATTATTCTTGGCTCCATTGAGTGCTGTTCATCTTTCTTTTATTTCTTCATCTCATTCCTAGAGAAATTTTTTTTTTTATCATTGTAACATTTGATTAGCTTTTTTACTAGTTACCCCAAGTTTCTGCAAATATCCTTGAGACCATGTGATGTGTGCTTGTAGGAGATGTCAGTGCTCCAAATATCAATTCTTAGAAAAAATATGTTTAGTTCGTGAATTTGGCATATAATTGGATCTAGATCACTAATGGCTAAGTCTTTTAAGCGAAAAGAGAGATGTGATAACAAATTGCAGGATTATATTGTTTGTAAGCATGACCATGAAAATCAAATGGTAAGCCTGGTTGGGGGATGTTGGCGTCCTTTCATAGTAATTGAGATGGGAGAATTTCATCAAGTCGCCTGTGTGAACAGTTTTTCTTGTTCATAGGGACAGCTCAGTCCTCGTGTCTGACCTCAGTGATGAAATAGCATTCCTGCTCTGGCAGTTGAATGGACAATGGTTCTGTGAATTGTACTATCAGATCATCTCAATTTATGATTGAATTTAAAAAGTGGATCTTAAACAGAAGAGGGAGCTGGTCCTCCTTTAAACCTTTTTCTATACTTGCATTCCCAGATACCCACGATATTGTACTTGGTTGATATACCGATTACCCTGCTTAAACTTTTCCGTCTCGACACAATTTACAATGTGTGTGTGTTTGAGTTAGCTTTATTTTTTCTTAAAGAGTTATTTGTTTTTGTTTCATCCAGGGGATTGTTACTTCTTTTCTTAAATTTTATCTCGGTTCTTTGGGGTATTTTAATGCTCTATCCTTCTTAAGAAACAACCTGTGTGCATCTTTTTGTTCTTAACATATTTTGTCTTAACGTGATGAAGGTGAAAGGAGCTGCCGGTGACAATAGTAAAAACTTGATGAACTTACCTGATGATGTTGAAGGACCAAAGAGAACCAGTGTTAATTCGGGAAGAACATGGACTGATCCATATGTTAAGGTGCATGTGGAAAAATATAGTATTGAGATGTTTTGTGTTTAATCTTTCACAATCTGTGTTCTAAATTACTCTAAACTTGCAGAACATCCAGCGTCCTCGTAATGATCAAGTAAATGAACCTGCTTGTGCCAAAAACTTAAGTGTAACATTTGGAGATTCTGACTACGGTTCTGATTCATCTAAGCATTCACGCTTGGGGATTGGAAGAGCGAGTGAAATACATAAACATGGAAAGCTGCTATATGAATCTGGTAGAGATGTAACTGGGAAAGTATTTGATCAACAGAATGGTTTTGACATGAAGCGTGGATTTCAAAGCTATCCAGCCCATAACTCTACAGAACTTGACTCACATCTAGAACTAAAGCAAAACATTGGGAATAGAAGCAGCAGTGGGATGAGGAGCTGGAAGAACTCTGAGGAAGAGGAGTATATGTGGGATGATATAAACTCAAGACCCACAGACAGTGGTGCTGTTGATATCTCAGATAAAGATCTGTGGATACCTGATGAATTTGAAAGATTGGTAAGTTTTATCGAGGTTCAATGGATTGTTAAACCACGAAATAACAGCTGGTTCAAATTTGGTTAGGGATTATTTCTATTATAATAGAGGGAGAGGTATACCTAAAGTAACATGGTTTGATTTAGTTTTGGATCTCCAGTAGAAGTAGATGTAGCAATGAGCGGAACAAATTGGCAAAAAGATTTATGTAACTGGCATCAAATTTATTCAATAAGGCTTAATTTGTTTTTTGTTCCTGTAGTCATATTGCTGGACTATATCAGTGTGTCCAGCCATTCGACCAAATTTATTTTCGATATTTATTGTGCAGGACTTTGAGAACCATATCCAAAGGCCCCAAAATGTACATTTCATTGGGTCAAGGGTTGATGATGAAGCACCCACTGTTTCTCTAACTAAAAATCCAGGCCAGGTAGTTCCTGGGAATCGAATGGCATCATTGACGCAGGAGATACGTCCACTAGAAAGGAGACTTTCAGGCCCGGATAGAAATATATCAGGTGAGGGATATCATGCTTCATTTTCAAGCTCTGTAAAGTCATTGGACAGGACTTTTCAATCACAGATGGGCCCAGGCCTTAGTGGGGCACCAAACTTTAGCTTTTCTACAAATGCTACGTCGGGGTCCATGCCATCAATAACACGACAGACTCTGGCGACTGGATCCCAATCACCTATGCTCCAGCGACCTCTTTCACCTTCACAATCAGCATGTAATCCGAATCAAGTACCTCACAATTTTGCTGATCAAGAACAAAACTCCACCCCACGTCTTGTAGATCCAAGGCGGCCTCAATTTTCAGGACAAAGAAATATAGGGCCACGTAACCAGTTTTCTCAGGATTCTGTGTCTATGCCACCACAGGATGTCCGTCTAAGTAGCTCACATAGATTGCAGCACCAAAGTTTACAGACATTGTCTACTGTAATGCCCCCTCAGCTGAGGAACCATGTTCCATCTAGTCAACAGAAAAAGCTTGAACTGTCTTCTGGGGAAGCTCAGAAGCGGTCGCTGCCACAAAATTCAGGAATTGAGAACTGCTCTACCACTTCTGACTCCCCAGAACAATCAAATACCAGCACTTTGTTGGCTGCTGTGGTGAATAGTGAAATAAGTTCTAGTGTGCATAACTTACATAAATCAAGTTTTCTAGGTGCTGAGGGTGTGTCAGATCAGGTAGTTGCACAACTGCCTCTTCCAAGTGGACCTTCTACCGACTTATCATCCTTGCCATCATTACATGGAAGCACATTAGTCCACACATTTTCTCATGGAAAGGTACAAGGACCACCACTGCCACCTGGTCTCCTGGCGTCATCTTTAGCAGCTAGTAGCTCAGAAGAGAAACCAAGTGCAGTAAATCCTGCCTCTAATCCAGTGTCTAGTCTTTTGAGCTCTTTAGTTGCAAAAGGCTTGATATCTGCATCCAAGAAAGATTCACTACCTTTAGCTCCTTCCAATATACCAACTCAACCTCTAGACCTAGATACTGGGGCTATAAGCAGTAGTACAACTGCAGATTCTTCTGGTGCTGTTGCCATAGATAAACCTCTTCCATCTACCACAGATGAGCTATCTTCGCACGGGCCTGATGCTAAGATCTTTGATGACTTGCCTCCGTCTATGACGACAAAGATAAAAAATCTTATTGGTTTTGAGTTTAGGCCTGATGTAGTTCGGGAATCGCATCCAGCTGTGGTCATTGAACTTCTTGATGACCTTCCTCATCAGTGCGGCATGTGTGGTCTGAGACTCAAGCTTCAAGAACAATTTGATAGACACATGAAATGGCATGCATTGAGGGTCCCTGGACAGGGTTCTTCGAGTAAGACTTCAAGGAAATGGTACACCAGTTCAGACGATTGGGTTGCAGGAATTGCTTCCCTCCAACCCATTGATGGCACCTCAGATCTATTGGGCTCGGAAAACTGTGAGCCGTTGGTTCCTGCAGATGAAAGTCAATGCGCCTGTATTCTGTGTGGTGAGTTGTTTGAAGACTTCTACTGTCAAGAAACAGGTGAATGGATGTTCAAAGGAGCTATTTACTTGACTAATCCATCCTCACAAGGGGGATCAGGAAATGTGCATGACAGTGCTGATATGGGTCTCATAGTCCATGCTAACTGTGCAGCAGAAGTTTCTTTTTGTGACTCGGGACTGGCTGGGGATATCAAATTGGTAAGTACCACGTGTGGTAATCGATTTTGGAATTTACATCATATTTTATGTTCCTATAGTGCAATGAATGTGAGATTTGTCAGTCCACTACATCCTCTGCCCCCCGTTTGGCCCGTGAAATAGTGTTTTTTTGGAGAATGTGTGGTTGAAAAAGAAGGAAAAGTTTTCGATTTATGTGTAATATTATTTTATGGAAGATTGTGTGGTTAAAAATAAGAGATAAATTTTTGGGATATTGGGGGCCAAACGGAGGCTTTATGTGATCCTTTTTTTTTCCCTCTAAAACCTTTAGCAGATTTTATCGGAGTATTCTAGTTCATTCACCTGTTGTCTATGTTGTTAGTTTGAATTGTTTTTGCCACATCTATTGGTGAGAGGTTTTTAGGGCATTGCAGATTTCTCACATATTTCTCTCTCTCTTTTCGTTGTATTTATTTTGGGTGGTGGGTGCGCAGGTAGACGTTTTGTTATGTGGGGCATGCCAAATTTGTATACAGCGTTGGCTATTCTATGAACTTTGTCTATGATCTTCATAGCTTGGAAACTTGGTATTACATATGAAGTATGCAGTTAACTTTCTAATTATTGAAAAGCACAGGAGACTGAAAATTCAATAGTTAGTAGAGATACTGGAATGAAGATCCTTTTTCTATTGATCAAAAGATTCTTTTTTACATCCATAAAATATGCTTGCTTGAATGAAAACCATTTTTAGTCTGGCAGTTTTGATGTTAAAATCAAGTACTGTGATTTGTTTGGTCTTTATAATGAAGTCAAAAGAACTCTTCATACATAAATAAGCTCATATTTTGAAATCTCCGTAATTTATAATGGACCATAGATGTAAAGAATATTAGCGTTGAATGTGTTGAGGTGTACTCTGTTCTCTGGGAATTGGTTTGAAGTCGAAATTTATTTTATTTAAGAAATAACCTATTAAGTATTTCGAAACTGGAACTATGAAAGAGGAAGCTTAAGGGCATGATTGGTAGGGAGGATTATACTCGACAAAATTAAGGAAGAAAAGTGAAGCTAAAAAATCTTATTCGTTAGTGTCTAGTCATGATTGATATTGTGTACCATACATGGACTAATTGTTCAATATTGTGCTTTAATTTTAGATCTATTGCTAATATTCTTCGTATCTGCAAGCTAATCTCATGGTTGACTCATCTTGTATCCGTTTTCAGGAAAAAGATGCATGATGTTTGGATGTGGAAACCAATGACATCATAGGTGTATGGTACAGAGAAACAATCAAATTTTTGTATGTTCACTATTCAGAGTCTATATGTCAAGATCACTGTCCATGTATGCTCCTAGTGAACTAGTGACTGCAGCTACTTACCTAGTCAATTTTTTTCCTGAAATTTTTTTCCTTGGACTCTAAGCTGAAAGAATATATAGATGGTTAAATATGTTTTTCTAGTTCGTTTCCTTTCCATTTGTTTTCATGTCTGTTTAAAGTTCTTCCTAAGAAAAATTTTGGTTTCATTCCATCATTGTTGGCTGCATGTTTCTTCAAATTTGATGTTCAAAGAACGCTGAGTGGAACCATGTATTATTACAGTAGTAAATTTATATCTGGTTCTTGTTTACCTTTTATCTCATTCATGTTTTCCCTCTCTAGTTTCTTTTCAGTTCTCTCGTATATCCTTATTCCTTCTAATTTCCTGTTTGGCTCTATAACCTTCCTTAAATTTTGGGATCTCTGCTATAAATGTTTCCACTTCCTGGAGATTCGTATTCGAATCCTGCAGTGTGAAAGACTAATTTCTCTCCAGAAAATTATTGTCTTTTTCTTTCTGTAGCTTGTGATTAATAGCTGATGTTACTTGCTTTTCCTGATTAATTGTAGATTCTCATTTGTCGGTTGTAATTCTATAACGTTTTCATGGTAATAATACATTTATTTTTATTTAGCAAAAATATACTCATTTCAAGAAAATCTGTGGCTGAAACCTCCAGCAGAAAAAGTGAAATTCGTTTTGAAGAGAGGTTTTATTTTTGCTTTAAATTAGCTGTTTCTTTTCTGCAAATTGCCTGGATTTCTGAGTCCTGTTTAGATTCTGACACCTATGAGATCCACATTCTTCTCAAAATTCATTCTTTCTATACTCATTTTCAATCATATATTTTTCAAAATATATTAAACGTAAATTCTAAACTTTTCCTTCTTTATAATCACATATTTTTCATCACGTTAAAATTCATTCTTTCAAAACTTATTTTTAACCACATATTTTTCAATAAAATAATATTACATGCAAATTCAAGACTTTTCCTCATTTTTTAACTACATATTTTCTATCACATTATATCATAAAATGCATTATTTTCTCAAACATGTGCATACAAAATCTTATTTTTCTTCATTTGGATCTAAAGAAGATGCAAGGTGAATTATATTGTAGTAAGAATGTTATATGTTCTATGCAATTGTTTCCTTTCATTGTATGTGATATCGGCCTTTATTCTTTGAACTTTTAGGTACTTGAGAAAATGAAGGGAATATCACTTTTCCAGTCTTATTTTGCCTTTCTGGAGACCCAGTTTTGCTTTACAGGGAGTAGGTTCTTTTCATGTCACCAGGAAGAATCACATGCCAAACTCCCAAAGGAACCACCTGGATTCAAACCTAAAGCGAACTGGCAAGCAAACTTGATAAAATTTTTGGAGCGTGTTAATGTGAATTGTGAGGCATGAAATGGTGAAAAATATAAGTCACCGTGAGTGGATATTTCGGTTGATATCTTCTTGTCGAGTTTGAAGCAGAAAATTCCTGATTATTTTGTGTTATGGAGTTTTTTGTCCATAGGACATTATTAAAGTAGTTTTATTTGTGGGACAACTCTTTTGAGATTAGTTGAGAAGAATGATGGTTTGATCAATTGGATATTATAGACTTTTAAATGATTTTGCTACAAATGTCGAGGTGTAACTTTTCCTTTATTAAAACTTGTCACTCCAGAATAATGGAACCTAATCGCTCTATTTTGCGCAGGGTTATAAAAATGTTGATCCAATGTACTTATTCAATCTAATAGAATAATTTTGTCATATTTAGACTAATAACAATCCAAGCAACGAACACGAGTTTAGCCGTGTCAATATGGCTCGGGCTCGGCTTGGCCCGAAAAAAGCCCGAGTCGGGTCGGCTCTTGGCTTCATGGGATCGAGCCGAAGCTCTGGTCGAGCCCCATTTTGGGGCATCGGCTCGAGCTGTTGAGCCACACGGATCGGCCCGTGAAGCAAAAGAAAAAAGAGCTTATAGTTGTAATTTTTTTATAAGTTAATATTTAGTTATTATTTATAATACGTATAAATTGTACAAATTTTAAATTTTTAAAAAAATTTTAGATTTGTCACGATTTTTTTTTTTTAAAAAAATCGGACCGAGCTCGAGTTAAGTCTAAATTTTTTGGCCGAGCAAGCTTGAGCTAAAAAAAGTTCGAATCATTTTTACACGAGTCAAACCCGAGCAAAAAGTTTCGGCTTGCAACTCGACTCGGCTCGTTGACACCCCCTACACGAGTTATTTATTGCTAATGTTGTTAAAAAACCAATGGTCCTACGCAATTATGAAAGAATTAAGCTAAACGAACATAAGCGTTGACAGAAGCCCTGATCTAATTTTGTCATTTAGTTTTTAAATGATCTATTATACCCTTATTTCTATATTTTATTTGTTTTCCGCAATTTAATCCATTTAATCAATAAATTGGTATTTGTAACGAAACTGAAGAAAATTTTATAATGAATAGAAAAGATAAAATAATTTTAGAAGAATTACAAAATAATAATATTTTAACTAATACTAATCG
>CAIGRB010141140.1:42946-65506 GCA_903798255.1 Fraxinus quadrangulata | reverse complement strand
CTTTCTGTGATAAGAAGAAAGGCAACCCGTGAAACCTGGGTCCGCCAGTTCCAACAGCCATGTGTCTTCTTGTACACAACACTTCCTAAATTATAAATAAGATGAGCAGAAATTGTACAAACAAAATACTAATCCTCGATTTCTAACAAATTACAAAACAAAATTTAAGAAGAATAATATTAGATCTACTAAATATGTGAATAGTTCTGCTTGAGTCCCATTTTTTGCCCAAAATACATTTTGAAATAGTATTTTAATAGAGAATATGTGGTTAAAAATAAGGATTTTTTTTTGAGTTTGCGTGTAATATTATTTTATTGAAGAATATTGGTTGAAAATAAGATAGCAGAAAAATTTATTTTGAAAATAATGGGGACCAAACAAATGCTAAATTACTAATATTTGACTCTGGCGAATATAAATTAATGTATAAATTTTATCCAAATGGAGGCTAAACACTAATCAACCCTTGCCTGTAGTTTATGAGTTGGACTACAACAACTCACTTCATGCCCAAAGTTAACACGACAATTACAAATCGATCACCACAAACATCTCCTCTCCATTCTCTATAAGCTTTTCAAGCAATTCTCGAGGGTAAAAAACTATCGTCATCTATTATAAACGGTTGAATTTAGCTTGAAAACAGAAAGTCTTTGATTTTGATTGTCAAGTTTGAATCAATCACCTTATCTATTTTCAAGCCAAACTTACCAACTTTGGCTTAATAGAACTTTCTAGTATCAAATTCGAATATCATCAAACTTACAAACTTTGTTTTTGCTTTATATTCAACAATGATAACTCACTACCTTGGAGATCCACGCGTGTGCCAATCTAGTTTCCACATTTCCTCCAAATAAAAGGACCCACAAATCCTCCTCTCTGTACAACAAGTCTCGTTGGAATCACTAGGAGTCTAACGTAGTTCGTATGGTGTTCTACAATCGACATAGTTCTATATAATTTTTATTTCGTCATATTCAAGATAAACTAGTTTTTAATTTTTTCAGAGCTATTCAATGTACAAGTTTTCAAGAGTAGGTGATTTGCCCTATATATGAACAATTTGATCAATTTGCCCTATATTTTAAGCTGATTTTTGATTTATTCCAAGTCATACTATGGCTTTTGATTTGTCAAAAGAACCAACTTTTCTTAGTGTGGGGTCCATATTCCAAACTTTTCATTTGTGGCAATGATGACCACAACCTTTCAACAGCATGTCAGCTTGCGCAATGTTTTAAATTCGATTTTAATTTTAAGTTAAATCAATAATTACTTCTAACGATATATTAATGAGAATAAAAAAAATTTCAATCGCACATTTCATAAATTTTTATCAAAATCTATTAAAAATTTAATTATAACTTACATCGAACAGGGGCTTAGAAGCTAAGGACATGAATGTCAGAAATAAAAGGTTGCGAACATGCTACATAATAAATAATCTTCAAACGTGTCATTTTCATAATTTGTCTACAAGTTATCTATTCACCCACCTTATAAGAATATACTCCACTCTATCAAAACGTATGCCAAGAAAATTAACAAAATCAACGTCGTGCAAGAAAAAATACGTAGAAGTTAGACCTGAAATAAATAATTGATATGAACAAGACAATTAATCGAGATAAAATTTACATGGAATAAACTTGAAGTTTTAGGGTTTTTTGTAATAGTATAACTCCTAACAAGATAAACTCTGCTATGAAATAATAGAGCATATCTTTCTCAATACACATACAATTCAATAGGACTCTAAGTTCAATTCAAATCGGATTCTACCAATTTGTATACGGATGTATATCATTAATTTTTCTCCGTTCAATTATATTAAGAATTCTATTATCGTGTATTATCTAAACTTAATGGCATCATAAAAAATACTCAATACATATAAATTATTACAAAATAAAATTCAACGGATTCCGTCAAATTAGAGCAAAATCCACACCCTTAGCTCTTAAGTTAAGAGAAAATATATCGCTTGTTCAAAACAAATGCCAAGAAAATTATTAAAATAAAAATCAAGCCAGAAAAAGGTATAAAAATGCCAGATCAATACAGAACTAGGTCAATAAATTATATATTTTTTTTAATTTGCAGTGCTTTTCGTCCCAAACGTCCCGCCAACCAATGCTAAATATAACAAATGTATCCTCAACATTTATTTTATTTTATGTTTTCAACTTTTTAATCACGTAGCAAAATTTGTCATTTCCTCCATTTTGACCCTTAAGCAACTGCTTTGCCCTCCTCGTAAATAAACAAATCGTAACTTTTGAAAATGTAGAGATACATTTTTTAATACATATTAATACAAATTATAGAAAAGTAAATATTTCACCTTTTTTCCTAACATATGTTTAGAAGAATAATTTTAGAAAAGATTTAGGACGTGTTTTCTTTACTATTTTCAAGTCTTTTTTTTATTTTGATTTTTCAAAACACTGAAAACGGGTTCTCTTTCTTATTTTTGAAAACACGTTTTTGAAAATAAGTCAAAAATTAAAAAAAAAAAAAAAACTGAAAATGACAAATTTGTTGTTTTAGGTGTTTTCAATTATAAATAAGTCAAAATTTTCAAAATGCGATTTTGGTGTGTTCAAAAAAAATTTCAAAATGTCAAAAAGAACACATTTTCAACAATATCAAAATGGACACCCAAAATGAATTCAAAACTCAAAATATAAAACTGCAACACAAATAGAATAGCCCTGGTTCTCAAAACTAATTCTCTATGATTTGATTTTTGTAAACGGATGGTGGAGGTTTGGTGAGGTACCCAATATCGGTGGTGGCTTTGCTGCTACTGTGGGTTTGGGGAATATATGGTGGTGGTACTGTCATAGACGTGATTGTATTAATGGATGTGGTATTTGTCCGCGGTGCGAGTATAGGGTAGGCAGAGAGCTTGGCTTAGAAAGATGAAATGTCCACTTTTAACAAATTTGGTGTGTTGTGTGTTTAATTGTTTAGAAAAGTTACAAGATTTTCTATGCAATTTTTCATTTTATTGTTTATTTAGCCCCGTTTGATTCCACTAAAGAAGTAAATTAAAATTCAATTCAAAATTAACACTTAATTTTAATCACATATTTCAAATAATTTACAAATTTTCATTCATACATTACATCAACTTTTATCAAAATTTACTAAAATTTTAATTTTTATCAAAACAAAACAGGAGCTTAAAGAGAGGGTGATATGTTTAACGATCAAAATGAAGGAAAAGACGTGTTTTGTAACAAAATTAGAAGTTAGATGTATCATGCTAAACAAATGTTGAGCATAAATGTTTACATTTTACAAAAGTTGGGAACAAAAATGAAAATTTCCCATCTCTAATTGACGAAAGATGCAAATCAAACTAAAACATTACTCTGGCCAATTCAATTTCCAATCTAACTTTGCCAATTGAGAAAAAATATGTAAGGGTGTGCTCGATTATACGGAAAGAAAATAAATTTTATATAATTCCATCGCTTAAAACTTATTTGTATTAAAATTATTAATTGAAGATTGTTATTGATTTAATTTTCAATCTAAAAAATATTATATTTGTTATTTTTTGTTAGTAAGCAGATGAGATAAAGAGGATACACGAGAAAGATAACGAGTGAATGAATTACCTGACAAATAAAAATCGCATCTTCTTCAAATTTTTTTTTTTTTTTAATTGTGACTCGATTACTACAAACTTTCTCGAAATTTGATTTTTTTGAAAATGTATACTTAAATTTATGTTAGGTACGAATTTTTCGAATATTCCACATGATCAATAATTACCTTCTTCAATTTTCTAAAATAAGAAGCAAAATTGTTCACCTTTGATCCCAAGACAAATAGGTTATTCCACACGTGCCTCTTATTTTATTTTTTTAATTCCAAACAAATTTATATGTTTTGACGTGTAGGTTTGCGTGCATCTAAAGCCTAATTACGTGCGTTATGTTCGAGGCGTATTAACTAAGTTTACAAGTCGAAATAAATTACTTTTAAGTAAATTTTTATTTTATAGTAACTTCTATGTTGAAAAGTGAGTTTGAAGCAGCCTTCTTCGGTTCTTCCAGGTGAAATAAGTAATTTAATTTTAATTTTAACTAAATAAAAGTTATTTACTTATAAGCTTGGCCAAACTTGTATATACAAATTAGTCCAACTACAAAACAAGAACATAGCAATTTTGAAATTTTTTTTTTTTTAGAATTTTGTGTTTTCTTTGAAGCGAACATCGGTTAATTAACTATTTTCAGAAGATAAAAAATGCGCTTAAACTCTAATTACTAATGCTAAAATAAACCCAATGAAAAAATTGTAGAGCATATTTTCAAAGATACCATGCTAAATAGAATTCAAAACATTTGTAAAATCGAAAATATTTAACACTAACAAATGACAGAGACATATTGGAAAATGACAATATATCTTTTAAATTATTTTGAAAAATATGTTTTACGGGAAAATTTGTCGCAATTTATCCAATATTAGACTAGTGATGTCCAAAGGAATAACCAATCGTATACGTTACGGTATGTGAATGAAAAGTTCGGATCACAAGTCAATCTAATTGGAGAGGCTAGTCATTTGAGATTGATCTTCCAAGAAAATTCTTTAAAAACATAAATAGTGTTTAAAAAAGAATATTAAATTCGTTCAGTCTGATCTAATCTTAATTGACTGTCCAAATCTCACAAATTTTTATCAAGTCGAGTCAAGCTCAGTGGCTCAATCATGTTCGTGTTGACATCTTGCTAGGCTGCTTACCTACATAAAGAAACTAAATGCAAAATTCAGCTCATTTTTGTGCCTTGAAACTCTATAATTCCATCTATGGCCCAAATGAGAGTACTGGTTTCCAAGAAGCTGAGCTAAACAAGATTTACCTAATTACTCGCAATTATTACATCTAATTCACTAAAAATACAAATCTCCTTTTTTGACTTTTACCACTTTCACATTTATTTTATTTATTTCCAAATACAAAAGCACAGACATGTATGACAACATAATTTTTTATAATATCAAGTTGCAACCCCCTTTTTTTTCTTTTCTTTTTTCCCCCCTCTTTACCTTTCTAGGAACCATCAGTTTTTCTTCGATTTGTTGATCCGCTTTTGTTTTAAAATAGTCTGTCAATTGATCTCTGTTCTTGAACTAATTGAGGTCACTGATGAGTAGCTCTTGGGTGAAAAACCTCCTCCCAAAGAAAATTCCAAGTTCGGATTTTTATGAGGTGGGCTGTTGTCAAAAGCAGAAAAAATGAGATTTTTGACGGTGAAAATTATATACATGAATATATAAATACATACATATACCGATATACATATAATTTTGAGGTGGATTTATTGTTTTGATTTGATATGGGTGGATGTTTTCCATGCTTTGGATCATCGAAAACTGAAGGAAATAATAGTGATAATGGAGTGAAACAAGTGGTAAAAAAGGAGTCTTTTAAAGAAGGTTCAGCAGCTCAAGTTCATGGGAATAGAGTGAATTCAGGTGAATAATTTCAAGATTTCTTCCCCCCCCCAACACCCTTCTAATTTTAGGAAATATTTTCATCTTCATTTTGGATAATTATGTTGCTTTCTTGTTTCTTTTATAAATCTGATCCGTGGTTCTTTTATCTATTTTCAATGGTTTGAGTGATATCGAGATTTTATAGATTTATGGTATTAAATAATAAATTAATTTTTGTTTTGTGTACTTGCTTCTTTATTTTAGTTTGGTTTCTAATGAAGCAGAAGCAGTGGTATTTCTTGTTTTGGGGGTGGGTGGGTTTTGGGGGATGGGGTTTGGGAATCTGCCTGTAGTCAAGGTCCTGCAAATGTTTTTTGAATAATTGTTGTTTACTTGCTGTGAATTTTAGTAGAATACTACAAAACGAAATGGTATCAATAATTTCCTGTTCGAAGTATGTGAACTTTATCCATCCACAAGTGGAAAAAGTAGCGGAGAAGACTTATTTTTAGTTGGCGTGGTGAAAACATAAATGTTCAACTCTGCATTTGCGTAATTGTATTGTTTCGGCTGGTGTTATTTTCGGAAATTACACTTTAGTAGATATAGCAAAATGGAATGAAGTTATGAAAAACTAGTCAGGTAGTCAACCCCAAATTTATTTAGAGTAAGGGATAGTTCTTGCTTGTTGATTTCTGCATTTGCTAGTGTGGAAGATATCATAGAGAAGTGGCATGTCTGAGCTTTGATTTTATGTTATATTTGAGGTATACTTGAGAAAATAAGACAATGATAAAAGTTTACAGCTAAATATCATTGCCTTGCATGGTTCAAGTTGCAGAATCAATTCAAACTACTTTTCTAAGTTATATTAGCCCTACTCGGGTCTTGTGTGGATATGCAGGAGGGGATGCTCCTAGGTTTGTGTAGGGATTGTGTTTGTCCATGAGAATGGATTCCTTTTCAAGTTAATTGTTCTTCAACAGCTTCATGTTCACTGATTTTCTTTTCGTTTTATATTCCATCCTCTAACCCTTCCGCGTTTGCTCTATAATTGCCAGATAAATCAAAATCTCGTAGTAGCATTGATTCTAAGAAGGAAGCAACAATTCCAAAAGAACCAACTGCAAATATTGCTGCACAAATATTTACATTTCGTGAGCTTGCTGCTGCTACAAAAAACTTTAGGCCAGAGTGCATGCTGGGTGAAGGTGGGTTCGGCCGAGTGTACAAAGGTCGGTTAGAAAGCACTGGACAGGTAAGTTATCCTAAAACACATCGTAAAGTAGCAGGACAAATTTCATTAATGCTGTGTGTTTGGCTTTATGTCTGCACGAGGAAAGAAGTGGGTAAGAAAATATTGTCAGTCACCCAACTTTAAGAGAATTTAATTTCAATTTGCTCGTTAAAGTTACATTTTTGTTTCAGTCACCATGGTGGATTCCTTTTGTAGAAATAACAGAAATGCTTGTATGGATAAGGGTAGTCTGACGTGGCAATTTGAACAGGTGTAACAGGAAAAGAAAAGGACCAAAAAAACTGAAAAAAAAAAACAAATGGAAAAAATGTATACCATTGTCCTTGCCAAAGTCGTGCTTTTCTTTTTTATTAAATTTAAATGTTTTAGCCCTAAGTTGTGTTTTCCTTTAAAACCACACTTTGAATGGTAAATTTTTATCACTTTAAAGTTCAAACACACTTTAGTTTATTACTATATGGCAAGCCAACATTACACTTCAACAGTTAAAAATTGCCATGTTAGACATTCCGTTATCCACATTGCCATTTTCATTAATTATACTAATGGAAACGAACATGATGACCTAACTGAAATAAAAATGTAATTTTAGTGAGCGGAATGAAATAAAATATTAAGTTGGATAATCAACGTGGGACTTTGAAAAAAAGTTGGCTGGCTAACAGTAGTTTTTACCTGGGAAGTAACTGTTGCACCTCTTCATTTCTTCTATTTGACAAATGTAAGTTTCTTGGAATTATCAATGACCAAGTTGTATCTTCACTTTCCTAACTTCTAGTTGGGTAATATGTGCAGGTAGTTGCGGTTAAACAGCTTGACCGGAATGGCCTTCAGGGGAATCGAGAATTTTTGGTGGAGGTTCTGATGCTTAGCCTATTACATCATCAAAATCTCGTCAACTTGATCGGATATTGTGCTGATGGGGACCAACGGCTTCTTGTTTATGAATACATGCCATTGGGATCTCTAGAAGATCATTTACATGGTCAGTTCTGGCATATAAATTACCCATCTAATTTTACACTAGAATTTTATTTGACCAATATGAAGTTGATATGTCTCACTCTCGCAGTTGATTATGAGTTTAACAAAACTGGTTTAAATGAAGCTTGGAGTAGTTAGTGAAGACTTGGTTAATATTTTATGTGCAAAATGCTCGGTCAACGTCTTCAAAACATTAGGTTGTGAATATATGAGTCACTAGATCTTAGTTAGAAGAATACTGTGTGTGTATTAAGATAAACCTGATTCTGCAATACATTGTTTGGAGCAATTATGCGTACTTTTAATGTCATGTGTGCTCGTTGTCTCTCGGTAACTATGAATGCTCGCCGTCACACATATGTTCATGCATGTCCAACTCTGGATGCACTTATGAGCTGATTGTGGGGTCCTGGTTGTCAGCAGCTTTCAATCTATATAGGCATTGGATATAAAAGATTAAATTCCTTTCGAAAGTAATACACTCTTTGGACGTATAAACATGTTTCTCTTACTATGGACTCCTGGCATTTGAAAGGACGGTAGGGGTTATCTTTTTAACACACAAGTGTAGCATGCTCAAATCTCATTACTAGTAAAGCTACTCATGAATAAAAAAATTTGATCGTTTGAATTCCTTTTGAAAAAAATACACTCTTTGGACGTATAAACATGTTTCTCTTACTATAGACTCCTGTCATTTGAAAGGACAGCAGGGGTTATCTTTTTAACACACAAGTGTAGCATGCTCAAATCTCATTACTAATAAAGCTACTTATGAATAAAAAACTTGATCATTTGATTTTCCGCAAGTGAACGGGATCGTGAACTAGTAATTTAGTAGTGTTTAGAGTGTCAAACTCANGTATTCAATCGAGTTCAAATTAATAATAACCTTAATCGAATAACAAACAGATTTTGAGTTTTCTATACTAAAATATCTAAATTATCAATTAAACTAATGAAAGCAAGTAAATGTATTTTTCATATATGTGAGATGCATTGTTAAGATGTCGAATCTCCCTTATTATTCCATTTTTAATGTAACAATTAAAGTGACAATTTAAAATCATTCATGTTGGAGCCTCTCTCGATAATTATCAAATATATTCCCTTCATGTGATCCTTCTATCTCTCGATGAAAGATGCAAATATGATAAATACATTAACAAGTACTAGAACACCTATTGAAACCATATAAGGCATAGAGGTGTATCTCTATCCTCTATCGAACCTTACAATGTTTATTATAATGTGTTTAAATCATATTGTCTCTCTCTATAACAATAAAATTCACTAAGAATTCAATTGGTGATCAAGCAATTGAAAAGAACGATGAAAACAATAATAAATATCCACAAATCATATCAAATTAAAGTTAAAATAATTAATTAAAAACTAAAAATATCAAGAACAATGGTTTATCTCATCCTAGTAATGTATAACATATTCAAATTATCTCATCCTAGTAATGTATAACATATTCAAATTACAAGAAATCATATTTAAGTGAAAAGATATAACCCGAATTTTTGATAAATTGAGAAGATGGAGATGAATCTTGAAATCTTGAATCTCTTCAATGCTTTCTTGATGAATCTCCACTTGCTCCTTTTCTTTGCCCAAAAATCAGGTTTTGTATCTCCACTTGATTGAATTTTTGCAAATCCCCTTCAATCATCTCACAAAAATTATGAATTCTCCTCCTTTAATGATAATAATTAATGAATATTGTAGTATAATATGTACATGAGAGTTTCTCCATATGTATTTTACTGTTATGTATTTGTAGGAGTCGAAAATTGGTTGAAAATCACGTCCAAATTGGTTTTCCGAAGAGTTCTAATCGAATAAGGAAAGTTGTATTCGCGCGGATTTTTTGTCTCTGCACAGCAGTCAGTATTTTGGCCATAATTTTCTCTTCCAATATCCAATTAAAGCGATTCAAAGTGCATTGGAAAGATAACTCAAATGGCTACAACTTTGCTAGAAATATAATATTTCCAATTCAGACGTTTACTGTGCTAAATATTGGTTTCAATCTTCGACTAAAAATCTGAAATATAACTTGTGCGATTGGAAATTGATTTTAATCATATTTCATTCCTTTTTGAGTTCTAATTCCATCCAATTATCTCTTAGCAATCTTCAAAGTATCTTCTTGTGGTCCGAATCAACTATTTAATTTATAATTTGGTCCTCAAACTTTGAATTTTGCCATTGTTGCTTCTTTCTTTCGATTTCTCGTTCAACCCTTGACTTTTACCTATTTAATATAAAATACAACAATTTAGGATATATTTTGTTAAAAGAACTATCAAATATCATTATTTTAGATCCCTAATAAATGTAAAAATTACACTTATCAAATATCCAGGATGGACATGTTTCTTTTCCGATGTCCATTAAATCTGCACCATATTTTTTCCTTCAGGGCAGAATATAGTGATTCTCTCTTGTAGGGTATGAATGTGAAAATGAAAAACATAGTTATTAAGATGCCAATTAAGTTCTTTTATTTTTTAAGTAAACGTGAAAATGAAAAACATAGTTATTAAGCTGCCAATTAAGTTCTTTTATTTTTTAAGTAAACCACTTCTATGATAAGAGCTTTTAGACTCCTATAGTTATTAAGCTGCCAATTAAGTTCTTTTATTTTTTTAGTAAACCACTTCTATCATAGGAGCTTTTAGACTCCTATGCAATAGTGTAGTGGGAGGGTTTGGTACTGTCCCCTACCCATTTATTAATATAGAAATGAAGTACATGGAGGGGGAGTTTAGGCCTTACCTCCTAACAAGGATACAAAAAATGAACTTGTGAGATTTAAACAAGGGAGTACTACTCCCCTTACACATTTGGAGCCTATTCTTAGCTTACCTACGTTTATTCTATGCTAGCTTACATCAATGGAGCCTATTTTAAGAACGTAAATATTCTGCCACTAAGTTGCTGAACTGAAATACCCCTAATTTGGGCTTTCTGTTTAAGGATTCTTAAATATTGAAGGCCAAGCTTATCAGTTCTTTGGATACCCTTGCCATACCCCTTATGAGTCATTTCCACCACTGACTCACTCTTAATATGCAGCACTCTATTTGCACACCAATCTGCAGCCATGTTAGTTTCTCTTGGTATATGAGTAATTGACCCCCTTAATTTCTGTCAACATTCTCCTAATGTCTTCCAGTAAGTACACTGCTTCCCATGGCCCTAGTTGCTAAGTCCTTATAATGTTGGCTAGACTTAATGAATCCGCTACCACTTCTAGCCTTTCTATCTGTTTCTACTTGCACATGCTCAATCCCTTATGGATTGCCAGCTTCTCTGCCTTGAAGCTATTACAATTTCCGTAATATTCATGGAATGTAAAGACCAATCGACCATTATTATCTCTTAGTCCGTATAAGAAATATGATCATACATTCCACCCTCCAAATGATCATTTCCTGCTGTCATGCAGATATGCCTATGTTTGACATAATTTCTTTCTATCCATATAAGCCATAACACAAGGATTGGTATTGTTATTCTTATGTATAGCATGTTTAATCTTAAATCACATCGACTCTCTATAGAAAGGACTCGTTCTCATAGTGATGATATAGATTTATGCCTTCAAAATGATACTCAGATAATATAAAGTAGCAGGAAACTAAGAAATCTGGGGGTGAATACTAGAATAATGAAAAATTAAAGTGCAGTTTATATCCTATATTAGATCATACTAGAAAGTTAATAACAATATTTGTTGCTTCCTTTCTTATTTAGTAGCGTCCATTACCATCGATTCCACCTTATCAAGCCTGTCATAAGAAAGTCGGAGGTATGGGATAATGGAGGAGAAAAATAATGTTGATAGCAAGTTAAGAAGTCCTTGATAGAAGAGGGATGTCCTAGGATGATATTGTATCTAAAGCTTTTTGAAAATGATTTTTCCTCATGGTTATAATTGATATTTGAATTGTCATGATGTAATCGTTATTGAGAATTCATTGATTTTTATCCTTCTTGTCATGAACAAACTTTATCATATCTTTATCTGCTTGAATTATGAGAGGCCGCAAGGTTTTTCTATTACATTAAATGCTCGGATTAACTTACAATCCAATTTCTCATTGCAATTTACTCATGGAGAAATGGATATTATAACAATCTTCGACAACCATTTTGCTTTTCATTACTAAGGTTTGTGCTTCGTTTCATGGTTTTCCGTCTTTTTTTTCCTAGTTCATTGGCATCTGAATTTTATAGTAAATTAACTTTTGTGCTAGACATTCAATTGATGATTTAATGAAGCGCTTCTTAGTGGACTAAGCATTGTTCGTGTTATATGATTTTCGTTATAGGAATAAATTTTTTTAACTCATTTTCATTCATTGATTAATTTTAAATCTGTCACTTGGGTGTTTGATAAACCCTAGTTGTGGTGTATGGAATAAATTATGGAAACGATGAAAGTCCATGTATATTGGGGAATATGGCTTGGCACTTTACAAGAATCACCAGCTAATTTTCTAGCTAGGCTGAACAGCTAGTGCTATACGTGTGCGTTTATGAATGATGACCAGGAATACTAAGTTTGATACTCTAGAGCACCAAAGTGATTTATGCTGCTGACTCTAGACAAAAGTCTTGTTTTGGATTCTTTACCTGTGTGCTTGTACTTGGGTGAACGACTTTCTCTCTCTCTCTTATGTGCACGTGCACACGCTCAGAGAGAGAGGCCTTGATTACATCCTTTCTTGTTGAAGTTTGGATATTAATTCAAGAATGCGCTCTTCTGCATAAGCGCGTGTATAAA
Source organism: Fraxinus quadrangulata (assembly GCA_903798255.1). Classification (NCBI taxonomy): domain Eukaryota; kingdom Viridiplantae; phylum Streptophyta; class Magnoliopsida; order Lamiales; family Oleaceae; genus Fraxinus; species Fraxinus quadrangulata. The sequence goes on along the minus strand of CAIGRB010141140.1, from coordinate 52,997 downwards.
CTGATAAGCTGTTGTTGAATGCTTCATGGTGGTTCTTGTTTAGCTGCATAGCTGGATTGTCAATAATTAATGAACTTGTGGTTGCACATGGATCTAATCAAACTCCGACTTGTTATTCTGGAGCCAAGTTGCCCTACCAGCCTTCCCGCAAACGGCACATAAGCATAACCACACTCTTGCAAATAACCATATTATGGGCCGGTTTTTGTTCTTTCTTATGCTACTAACAGCAGAGTAATACATTATCTACATGCAGATCTTCCACAGGATAAAGAACCTTTGGACTGGAATACGAGGATGAAGATTGCAGCCGGTGCAGCTAAGGGACTGGAGTATTTACATGATAAGGCCAACCCTCCAGTCATATACCGAGACTTAAAATCGTCCAACATCTTACTCGATGAGGGATATTTCCCCAAGTTATCAGATTTTGGGCTAGCAAAACTGGGTCCAGTTGGTGATAAAACTCATGTTTCAACCCGGGTGATGGGGACATATGGTTATTGTGCCCCGGAATATGCTATGACAGGTCAGCTCACTCTAAAATCCGATGTTTATAGTTTTGGGGTTGTCTTCCTTGAACTCATCACAGGTCGCAAGGCTATTGATAACAATCGTCCTCCTGGGGAGCAAAACCTTGTTGCATGGGTATGTGGTGCTCTTTTTAAGGTTAAATTTGATTTTCCTATGTGGCTTGCTTCTTAGCAATGCTTAAGAATTATTTGCTTGCAGGCAAGGCCTCTTTTCAAGGATCGAAGGAAGTTTCCGAAAATGGCTGATCCTCTGTTACAAGGCCGTTATCCGATGCGTGGACTATATCAAGCACTTGCGGTGGCTGCCATGTGCTTGCAAGAACAAGCAGCCACAAGACCTTTAATTGGGGATGTTGTTACTGCCTTGACATATTTAGCATCCCAAACTTACGACCCAAACGCACCCACTTTCCAGAGTAACAGAGTTGGTCCTTCAAGCCTGAGGCATAGGGACGACAGAAGGAACACATCTGATAGAATGGATGGCCTGGACGAGCCAAGTCGTGGTGGCCAAAACGGTTCCCCTTCCACCAATAAGAACTCGCCTGATGTCAGAAAAAGAGATTCTTTCCCGGAATTCAACGCAGGTGCAGAGTTGCGAAGAATTGAAACTGGTGGTGGATCCGGGCGGAAATGGGGTTTAGACGACACTGAGCATCCCGAATCCCGAAAAGACAGCCCTGTGAATGCTGGTAGAGCTAGAGAAACACCAAGAAACCGTGATCTAGACAGGGAACGAGCAGTTGCTGAGGCTAAAGTGTGGGGCGAGAATTGGCGAGAGAGGAAGCGAGGAAATGCAGCAGGAAGTTTTGATGCTACAAATGATTCATTGCGCTAAAGCCTTGATATGTTATCGATATACTATGACAGCCATTGTATCTTTTGAGGGTCGTCATGGGACAACAGAAATGCATTATCTCGTGTTGTACAGTTTCTGGTTCTGATTTGTTCGAGGGTGGGAGGCCTGGATCAATGTCTATGCTGTCCATTATCCTGAATTCGGTTCAGATGGAATATTTCAGCCAAAGGATGCTCACTTGGGAAGAAGAATATGGAAGAGAGTTAATATTGTATGCAACATGCTATTGTATGTATTTAAGGAGATTTTCGGGAAGATGTCTGAATTGTGCTCCATATGTTATGTTAGTGGGTTTTGTTCGAGTGTTTTCAAGTTCAATTGATCCATGTTACAATTATTGTAAATCTCCCATACGTTTGGATTTTATGAGTCTTGTTTTCAGCCCTTTATACAGGAGAGCTTTATTCTTTTATGTTTCTCGTTCTTCTTCGCTCTCAACCTTTAACCCTCTGTATATCGCCGACCATGACTTCATTTAATGCACCAAAGTTCACTGCTAGACTCGTAATTTTCAGAATTACTGCAAGTCCACAACAAAATCATATTCCCAGCAAGTACCATAAATTTAGATTTATATTTAAGTCAGTACAAATAAGCCTTGTCCAAAATTGGGGCATTCCTAAGATCCCGAACTGACTTTTAAAATTCATTCACAGGATCTCAGCAACATCGCTGGGGCTACAATCTGTGTACACCAGATTTATACAGTTTTAACACTAATAAGCAATGTGGAGGTAGTACCACGTTTTACTCGTCAAGAAGCAGCTGCTGCTGAAATAATCCTTGACAGATCGAATGCTTGACTTCGAAATTCCAAAATGACAAAAATGCTGACTCCTTGGGTTAAAGACTACCGAAGCACCAAAAAAAAAAAAAAAGTCACCCCGATCAGTCAACTTCATTTCTTTTTCTTTCCCTGCCAAAGATCACAGCTTTTGTTTAGTCACACAAACACTGATATAGAAGCAAAATTCTGAAAAAAATTAAATGAGATAACCAACAAAAGAGAACCACGTACTGAGTTCACATAATCATCCATTAATAATTGTTTTCGCTTCTTCTGTGTAGGTGGGCTCTCAGCAGCTTGTCTAGCAATGTCGCGTTTGGATGGTGTCGCATTCTATTAAGAAATGAAATTGAAAAAGGTCATGGGCAAAAAGATCACGGAGGCCAAGCATTGGCTTGCAATGATGATCATTCGAAGAGTGAGCATGTTTGGCTAACTAAGCTTAAAAATCTGTCAGTTTTGAGTGGTTTTTTTCCAAACATGTTTGGTAACTTTCTTTCAAGTAAAAAGAAAGTTATTTAGATTGAAAATAACTTACCACACTGTAAAAATAAGCATTTTCGACTTTAACTAACTAAAAGTTAATTATATTAACAATTGTCTACTTGTATATTTTAAGCTTTGCCAAACGTGCTATCATGAAAGATGATTGACAAACCTTGGCTAGCTTCTTCTCTTTACGAGCCTGTCTCTCCCTCTCATCATATTCTTGATTTTCCCTCTCCACCAATCGAATCAGTGTATCACATCTCCTTGCAAGTTCTTGAGTTGTACGTGACTTCACAAACCAATCAAATCGAAACAAGGGTGATGTACGAAAGGCTGCCTTCAACTCGTCCCAGTTACCATACCCTAGCTTGTGAACCATGCATATCTGTGAAAGGAAACAATATATCCAGTAAAAGAGACCACAAGACACTTGAGACAGAATCAGAATCAGAATGACAAATAATGAACTGAAGTAGCTCAAAATTATCAGTACGTCTCACCATGAAACGATCGCATTCTTCATTGTATAATTTCCCTTTGTTCTGACCATACTGAATCCTTAATTCGAGCCATGGATTCTTGTAGCGATCCAATTTCTTCCTAATTGCTTTCATGATATCATCTCTCCGTGAAATTCTAGCCTCTCCTCTTTCAATATTCTTAATAACTCTATCATAATCTGGAAAAATCATATTTGCCCAAATTAAAATAGTATAATTAATTTCAGTTACTGAGAGAGAGCCTAAAAATAACCAATATTAAGTTGGTTATATATTCTTATTCAAAAAAAACTAAGCACAAACAAAATTACAACTTACCATTCAATTCTTTGTATCTTTGCTTGAAAACATGTGCATATCTTTCAACTTCCTCCTCTGTTTTCCCTTCCATCTCTGATGCAATACTCTTAATATCATTTCGACCATACTTTTCACAAGCTCTAATGAAAGTATTGAAATCTCTTCTGCTCCATGTTGAAAACCCCTACATGCACCAAAATTTATCAGGTAAATCAAAGAAAGATTTCAAACTCCCACAGCACATACTAGATAAAAACTACTCACTTCTTCCAGCAGTTGCTCCTTCTCTTCCTGCTCCTCTGCAGTCAATGGCTCTCCCGAGTCTAGAGAAAATAGCACATAAAGACTATGTCCAATAGGAAATCATCAACCAATAAAATGAATTCTTGACGAAAGGAGCTAACAAACCTTCAGGTTCCTCCACCTCTATTGTATCTTTAATTTGATTCCTCTGATTTGCTTGCTGAAATGACGAAAATGTAACAAGAGAACCTTACAATAGATGCAAACACAAAAAGAATCGAAAAGTCCAAGACAATACCCACCATGAGGAAGCGCACTTCTTTCTCATAAAGCTCGCTAAGACGCTGATTATTAAAAAATTGGAAGTCGTGCCTGACAAAGAACACATTTTAAGATGCAGAAACAGTAGCATGTATCAAGTAAACAAGAAATCAAAAGATGCTTACAACTGAGGCATGCGGGGTATTCGAGGCTCTTTTGTCCTTGCAGGGCCACTTTGGCGCATTGTTTGCTTGAAGTATTCAGATTCCGAGTAACTACCGACATAATAAAATGTGTTACTGTCCAGGCAACAAACACCTCCTTGATATATATACACAAAACATTGGCATTGAAGAAACGTACTTGCGCTTCCGTTCTCGTTTTGGGGGTTCAATCCAATTATCACTGGCGATTTTCTTGAAGTCTAGCTTTTTCTCATCCTTCATCAACCAAGAATTTGATAAATAACAAAACAGAAATTAAGGAACTAGAAAAAGAAGCCATATTAGGCAACCGTAAGAAAAAATTAATTAAATCAACCTTCTCATCATCAAAATCATACAAATCAGCAGCTGCAGAAAATCCAATACGCATTATTAGTTGCACAAGCTAACAGCAGCAGATGAATCTAACAAAAATCAAATAAACTAATTAGAGAAGTCATTAAAAGAAGCATACTATCATCCATTTTGAATTTGATAGCATCTTCCGTAAATTTTTTCATCTTGGCATCAAGTTCAGCTGTTGCCTCTTCTCCCTTTGCAATAATCCTATCTATATCTTCATCTGTGATAGTGCTATCTTTGCAGCTGAAAACCATCTCAGCACCAAATCTGACCATTTGCAGTAGCTCATCCTTGTTAACGGCTGCAAAACACACCATAAAGAAATTAAAACACAATGCATACTTCTGAAACTAGCCAATGAGGAGCAAGAACTAAGGATAAGAAAGTCTCACTCTTTTGCTCTGCTAGTCGCCCTTGCTGGATAACCAGAGCATCCAGTGCAAGCTTTTTATAAGCCCTTTCAATGACCTTTTCCTCAATAGTATACTGGATATAATTGATTTGAATAAAGCACATCAGTACATCATGCCTCCAGGAAGCTTGATTTCAATAAAATCATAACACTGAAACAAATCAAACCTCGGTGCAGAATCGGAACACTTGAACTTCCTTCTTCTGCCCAATTCTATGAGCACGGTCCTGAGCCTGCAAATCCACTTGAGGGTTCCTGCAATATAATGAAGTGAAAACTCGAAACATTTAGATATTAAATTATAGCCCTCAAGGCATCATCAAACAGCAAATGCCGCAATTCCTCACCAGTCACTGTCATAAAGAATGACAACATCTGCAGTAGCAAGGTTGATACCCAGACCTCCTGCTCTAGTTGACAATAGAAAGATGAATTTCTCGCTTCCTGGCTTGTTGAAGACTTCAATGGAAGCATCCCGATCTTCCCCACCAGTATTTCCATCTATTCGGCAATAAAGATATCCTCGGAGCATCAAGTAGTCTTCAAGAATGTCCAGTAGCCGCGTCATCTATTTACAAAATCAAAATGAATTCGTCAAACACAAACTCAAAAGTAAATAAAGAAACTAGGAAGCCCATATCAGAAAACTTTGACAAGGAATAACTCCAAAATATTTTCAACAATGTAAATTACAATACGACCGATGGAAGTAAAAACTAGCTAAAAGTTATAGGTAGGGGAAAAGAAATGAACCTGCGAGAATATCAAAACCCTGGAATCACGTTCCTTTAATTTTGGAAGCAACTTGTCAAGAAGAACCATTTTGCCTGCAATTTAGTTCACAAGATCGCAAAAACAAGAGATTTAGCAATCACCCATGTAACTCCAATCATCTATAATGTTGATATAAACTAACACCCGTACCAGCATTTTCTATGAGATGTTCCCCAGTGGCATAAGGTGGCCCAGGTTCAGCACCTTGAAATAGATATGGATGGTTACAACATTTACGCAGCTGCATAGCTATATTCAGAAGGCGCTTCCGTTCTCCACCAGCATTTACAACCTCAAGATCCTTCTGCAGCAGAGCCCTGTAGTATTGCTTCTGCATCTGAGACATGCCTACTTTAAGAATTGTCTCTTTCTTGGGTGGCAAACCTTTCTCCACGTCAGATTTCAACCTTCTCAGAAGGAAGGGTCTTAGAACCTTACATTGTAGACAGAATAAAACAAATTTAACGATGAGTAAACAAATTGTTACACGACCACAATTATAATATTTGGACTTCTAATGAATTTATTGAGTCCAAACACAATTCCACACCGTCTATCAAATAATTGCTGTGTATAAGATGATAACATCAATTCATGATTAAACAATTAAGGGAACAGTGGATGAAATACTACGACATTAATCTGTTTCAATTATACTCATTTGCTTAAAATGGTAGATAAAATATGACAGATGAAGGCTGTAAGAAAAGCTAGCCCTGATTTGAATGTACTACAAGAATTTGTGATATGTTATGGATCTAGCATACACCAAGAAGCACTATGAAGAAGTAGAAATGGCCATTTTTCCGGCATATCAAGCTACCACAATGGCCAACCATTAGGAAAGTTCCAATTTTTCCAATTAATGATGCCAACTCATTTTTACCAAGAGAGGTGTGTCTCTTATAGAGGAGTAACTGTGATTACCTTGTGAAGTTGCTGTACAACTTCCTGCTGGTCATTTTCCCCAGAGATGTGGAACCATTCATCGAAAGTTTCAGCTGAGCTAAAAATCTCCGGTAGCAAAAAGTTCAGGAGAGACCAGAGTTCATGAAGATTATTCTGCACAACAAGAAAGTATCCACAAACAATAAATACTGATTGCAAACAATTGAAACAAATGGAAAGCATGAAGCATACCCAAGCGCTCCTAAAAACGATAAGTAACAAGAGAATAAACAGTAAACTATTGATGTCTTGCCTCATTAAATCATGATGCGGCATGACGAGTATGAAAAAATGATAGATCGCCGTCAATAGCCATTAAGTAATACATAATAAATTTATATTACAAGACTAAGGGTGTTACAGTTTCCCCTGCTCATCCTACATTATAAATGAATTCTTTATTGAAAAAAAAAGCATTCACAACTTCGGGAAGTTACTACTTATAGTGACTCCCTTTTGCCTTGACATTAACTACAGCAAAGAAGACCAAATTAAAAATGAATTTTATTAGGTATGCTGAGCAACGCTATCCTAGTACAGTAGCTGGTATCACAGAATCTACAAGATCCTTCCAGAAATTGCACTCGATGGAATTGTAAAGTTACAAAGTTTCAATAGATATACAACACAAACACACTAGATGACACACTCTGGGCAGATATGCTATACGTACAACTTATCACATTCACAAGGTAATCTGATAATTCACAAACTGTACTTCCAATTTAGGAGTACCAAGCACCGAAAGTGCAAAGAAGCAACTTCACTAAGTAATCAGAAACCTAGAAAGACAGTAAGATTACCTGAAGTGGAGTTCCTGTAATTAGGAGTCGGTAATTAGTGTTGTAAAGTCTCATTGTTTTTGAGAGCAAAGAATTTTCATTCTTAATTCGATGAGCTTCATCAATGATGATATATCGCCAGCTAAAGCGGCGCAACGAAGACTTCTCTTTGATGGCCATTTCGAAACTCGTAACACATACATCAAACTTTCCGGCAACAAGTAACTCCTCGCGTATATATTTCTGGAGAATTAGGCATTCAGGGAGCACAAAAAATGGAATTAGCTACAGGTATATTAAGATAGGAGAATAACATATATATCAACGCTGGAAGGCTTACTCTTTCATCTGGATTTCCCAGAAATTTTACAGCACGCAAAACAGGACAGAAACGTTTGATTTCATTCATCCAATTGCCAAGTGTAGATTTTGGGGCAACAACCATGTGAGGGCCAGTTATTCCTCTGAATTCATGCAAATACCCCAGCAAGGAAATTGTTTGCAATGTTTTACCAAGCCCCTGAATTGAAGTGTCAATAACAAACCCCCATCAGTATACAAATTGCTGAAATACTTAATGGCTAATATTAGTCTCTGCTCGTACCATTTCATCAGCAAGTATTCCATTGATGCCATTCTCGTACAGTCTTATGAGCCAATTCAAACCAGCAAGTTGGTAATCCCTCATCTTACCCTGAATACCTGCAAGACAAATAAGTATTTTATAGTTCCAACCAAAAATAAAAAATAAAGAAATGTCATTGAAAGTTGAAATTTAAAGATTACACCAACAATACTTCAACTTGCAAAAATGTTGTAAAATGCATAATCTTCTCTTGTCAAAATAGTTCATAGCAAACCCAAAACATTCCAATCAATAAACCACGTGATCAATTACAATCCTTAAATTTTACAATCTATCATCCACAATTATGACATATATTACAAAGGAAAACAAAGCAGATAGAAGAAAGAGGGCTAGCAAAAAACTTACAAGACGGCTGTGCCACTAGCCTTGTATTTCCGGCGCCAGATTCTTCCTCCTTCAGATATTCTTCATCTTCTTCCTCTTCAGTTACTTTTGATGCATGGCGACCACTGAAAATTACAATCAGGACAAACACAATGAAAATTTGTTGGATTGTATATCAGATACACGTCAACTGCTATGCCAGCTCATAAACATATGAAGCAATAATTTAACTCCCCTGTTTGAGCCCCATTCTTTAAACCCTTTTTTTTTCCCAAACTCATTTTCAACCATACATTTTTCCAATAAAATGATTTTGTATATAAACCAAAAAAATTTCCCAACTTTTTAACCACACATTTTTCAAAAAAATCACTTTTTACAAAATCTATTCTCTCAAACGGGGGCATATTAGAAGTCCCCATAAAAAGGGATTATATGCTTAGAAATCTCAACCAGAGCACTGACTATGAAGGAACACATGACAGATGAGCAGAACCAACCTCCCTTTTCCCTTCTTCTGAGATGCAGACTGATCACCTTTGGCAAAGTGAGCAAATAACTCTGTCTGCTGCAAGAGATACTTCAAACGACCTTTTCCTTTGTTATTCTGCCTCAAAAGTAAAGCAACATCAATGTAAAATTTCTACACATAAGACATTAAAATCATCAGTAACACTAAGATAGTTTTTCCAGGTAATGAACCATGTCAGCATCAATAGCAGCATTCTGTGCGTCCAATATCTCTTGTATCTTCTGCTTCTTCAATCTCTCCAATTCTTGTAGCCTTGCTTTTTCACGCTTGGCAACTTTATTTGACACAGAAGTGTCTTCCTGCGAGTAATATAAGAACGCATCAAGATATGATAGAACTTCAAATTAACTTCATTATAAAAGTCCATTTGAGGAAAATTGAAATCTTTTTTATTTTTTTGAATTTTGCCCTTTCCCAAGTCATTGAAATGGTAAGGCTTCTTTCTTACCAATTGAGCTAGCCTCGATCTCGATAAGTGAAGTCCTAAAAGGCTTAAATTTAACATATCCATGCTCTAAAGAAACCAAATTTACAAATTCTATATTTTTTTACTCGTTCATTTTCCAGTAAACGTCACAGAATTTATTAACAAATAACACGAGGATGGCCAAAAACATTAAACGCCCTAAAAATCAATGCATGCAAAACTAAACACAATTCAACTTCAACTACGAAATAAATACCCAGGCAAAACACGCTCATTTTACACAAAAATATCAAAATACACCGTAAAACAAAAGGCTCAAACTAAAAACCTCTTAATAACAAGCCAAACAAACAGATCTGCCACATCTCCACTTCCGTTCACCAAAAATAATTAAATCGTAATAAAATCCGTTTCTCTCAACAATAAATTGATTTCTCTCTAACCTCATTGTCCTCGATCTCCTGTCCAGCAGTGACGCCATCGTTGTCGTCATCCTCTGAATCTTCTGCGGCGGTTCTGGCAACGGCCTCAAGCTCCTCCTCGTCCTCTTCATCAATGACCTGGTCATTGACCTGCTCTTCCTCCGAGGAGCTTGAAACGGCGTCGTCGGATGAGTCCTTCGCTCTCAAGTGTTTCGCCATCGCCGCTTCTCGCGAGGGTTTGGT
>CAIGRB010141140.1:0-32947 GCA_903798255.1 Fraxinus quadrangulata | reverse complement strand
CATACCAAAGGAATAATGTCCTACACTAATAAACCCATCATATTTCCCATTTCTATCCGATGCGGGACTTCTTTTACTCCCAACAATTTTGATCATGATTATTGAGCTAATTCGATCCATATTGAAAATCCCTTATGCAGATACTTTGTAGCAGCACTTTCTGCAGTGGGCTTTTACAGTATTATTAGCTGTCTCTTCTCCTTGTTTGCCCTCTTGAGGCCTGGTAGCTGTCCAAAAGTGGTGTCTCATTTTGTCATATTTGATGTGGTAAGTTTAGAGTCCAGATGGTTCGATTTGGTCGATTCTTTTTTGAGACTACGTGACTTAAAAATTAAAATGAGCTAACCTGTCTTGACAATGTTCATGCAGCTATTCTTGGGAGTAGTAGCCGCCGCAACTGGAACAGCAGGCGGAGTTGCTTATATAGGTTTAAAAGGCAATTCTCACACTGGATGGCGAAAGATTTGTAATATCTACGATGAGTTCTGCAGGCATATTGGAGCTTCCATTGCGGTGTCACTAATCGCTTCTATTTTGTTGGCATTACTCGTTTTGTTCTCGATTTCCTCCCTCTCCAAGAAAATCCCCAGATAGAGGATTCCATGGCACTCATCAGTCGAATGTGTTAAAGTATGTTTGAAATGTAATATCTGATACAATTGAGCGTGGTTTTAATTTTTTATTTACTTCATAATGTTGTCTAATACAATAGAATTCAACGTGCCAAACGTAGGCGTTAGTATCTTGTGAAAAGTTGGATTTCATGTCTAAGTATGTAACGGTTTGATAGAACTAGAATTCAGTTTGTAAAGTTATTGTATTATGTATTTGGTTTAAACATAATGATTGTGGGCTTTCTGGGTTCAATTTCAATTTCGATTACTAAATGCATAGTTAATTATAAAATCGGTTCAGATTAGATAGTTTGACAGAAAAACAAATTGGTGGACCGATCTAATTCACACAATTTGACCGTGAATCCAAGGCTTCTATTATTGTTAGATAGAGAATGTCCAATTTTGCCATTGCATAAAAAAAAAAAATGAAAAAAGCACGCATTTATAACATAATTGCAAAAATCATAAACTACTTTTAAATAAAAATCCTAAAATAACCGACAAACAACCCTTCCATATCAAATTAAAAGAACAAAAGAAGATCAAAATCAAGATGTTCACGAAGGAATGGTGGTACAGATTTCCACCTCGAGCCCGAAAAATTATCCGTCTAGTTGCAATGGTAGTGCAAATCTGGTTTTGTGGTATTGGCGACAGATGTGACGGAAACATGTGATGGCGATGGTAATAATGATGATGGAGAGAGATGGTGGCCGGTTCAACTATAGATCTGTAATTTTCAAAATAGGGTATTTTTTATTTTAGTCGTCGATTTATAATAATTCATCTGATATAAGGTGGTGGTGACAAGTGGTGCATGCGCAATAATTTAGGAAGGTGGCGGCGTCTACGATGATGATGGTGGTGCATGGGTTAATAAATTCCAAACATTTGTGGATTTAACCTACAAAAGTCAAACACAATATGAAGAGTAGAATTTCCGCAATTATGCTTATCAGAGGCCGATTACTTCTCAAATTTGAATTAAAATGTCGGAAAATTTTGGGGATTGTAGACTCTATTTTGTAACTGCAATAACTCCCAAATTGTTCGGGGGGAAAAGGATGAGTTTTCGGTGAATTCAAGCCCCATTTGACCCCCATTATTTGTAATTATAATTTTTGGAATAGTTTTTTTTTTTTTTGAAAATGTGTGATTGGAAAAGAATGAAAAGTTTTCGGTTTACGTGTAATATTATTTTATGTAAGATTGTTTTGTAGAAAATAAGAGAATAAATTTTTGGGATAACGGGGCTAAAATTCTAGTAAATTCTTTTAAAGAATAAAAATTGAATCAGGTATATTTTGAATGTTTAATTGGAGCCTAGTAAATCCGAATCCCTAGTCATAGTCTCAGGTATATATGTAGAGAAGCCTTGTTCATAAATGTGGAAAATGATATATACGTTTAGGAAAATTTCTAATTTGAAAATTCTGAAAAAGGTAAATAGCTACAGCAAGTTTACAATAATTCAGATTATGTTGTCCCCTTCTTGAACTTATTGCATGTTTTGTATTGTTTTGACTTGTTTTTGTTCATTTTTCTCACGTTAACAAGTAACAGCAATAACTATCTGAATTTTATTTACGAAATACTGTATTCGATGAAAATTGTTCAAATTTTCGTTAATTTATCATATAAATCTCATCAAAACATACTCCGCTTCAAAATTTTCGATTATAAATTTGGATATGAGAAGATAGTACGATTATTTAACAGAAATTTATGTGAATTTTGTACATTGAAAATTGATTGTGCAACTAACAACAAATTAAGGTTGAAGATCAATTTACTATGAGACAACATGTTGTAAACTAATATCGCAATGTTTCATTTAATTCAAGGTCGACTGCTTAAATCTATTATTATCGCTCATTTCAATTCACTTTTATATAATCTTGAACACCGGAATCAACAATAAATTTTAACATAAAATTAATTAATTCCCAGAGGTTTATCTCATTTTCACTTATTTGTGAAAGATATTAGTTGATATATTGCAGTCTTGTAAGTCTTCACTTTTAAGGTAAATGTGTCGAGTTTGATACCGTGTTAAATATAATTTTAAGTATCTTGGACAAGAAGAACTTGATAAACAATCCCTATCATTAGGTATCATTTTAGTATCTTAATTATTAATTGGATAGTTGTTATTTTACCTAAACACATTATAGAGTGTGTTTGGCTCCTACTAAAATTATAATTCATTTTTCTCTTCTTATTAATCACGCATTCTCCAATAAAATAATATTACACATAATCCAAAAACTTNTTTACCTAACTTAACAAACCAAAATTTTATAAGGTTCAAATGGCTTGTGAAAACTCGAAACATCTGAGTTTTTGTTTTCCCATTTTTAAAAAATAATCAGATTTTCTCTGGACATTCTCGAACATGCTAGTATTTAATAAATTAATGATTTTTTTTTTTTTGTGATCATTATATTATTTCTGTAATTTAATACATGGGGCAAGCTCTTGTGACCATAAGCCACGATGATTAAAAAAAAAAAAAATGAGAAATAGAAAAACAAAATAATGAAATGGTTCGGCTCAATAAAAATGCTAAAATTGTAATGTAGTTTATAAGGCATTCGAGAAAAGGAGATCCTTATTCTCACTTTATTTCAAGGGGTTGTTTGACGAAAAAAATTGATAAAAGTTAATATAATATGTGGTTAAAAGACTAATAAAAGTTGTGGATACTATAAAATACGTAATTGAAATTGAAATTTGGCCAATTAAAAAGTTGATAAAATTTTATCAAATAAGCATAAATTCCTTTTGCAAGAAATTTGATCAAAATCAATTTAGTGCTATACATAAAGAGTATGCTACACTACATGAATAGAAGTTTGTTTTTGTTGTTCAAGAATTTCTCCACTCAATATTGAGACTTGAGTACAAATACAAGAAAGTAACATTGTTACTTTTAAATTTTAATCAATGCTCCCTCAACTATATGCAACCTTCCTGAAAATGTTTAATGTTTGTTTATCTCCCATTATTGAGAGAAAAAATGGAGTAATGAATAGTATTTTTTGGAGAATGTGTGGTTGAAATTTAAAATAACTTTATAGATTTTTGTGTATAATATTTTATTGGGTGAATGTATGGTGGAGAATCTTACCGTAGCAAACAGTGTTTTAGATTAATGATAAACAAACATGAGCTTAATTATTCAAACGCCATCAAATGCATTTCCATTTATTTAGACAATGTAAGAAATGTGATGAAAATTTTGCCACGCTCGTTCAAGTAAAGTTAATTTCAATCATGTGTTTTTGTCACACCACCAAGGATTAAAGAGGGTCCAAAATTTTCAATTCCAGTTAGAAAAATAGGTTTCTTTTGAAATGAAGGTAAAATTTGGCATAAATATTAATTAGAAATCACTTTTTAAAATCCAATCAGTAGTCAGCTTGACCATATATTATCAATTCACAAACAAAACTTCGACACCGAATAAAATAGAGAGTCCTCTTCGGTGTAGATTAAAATCAAAATATTAGTAAATTATAATAAAAGCTGATGAAATATATGGTTGAAATGTTATAAATCTCATAAAAGGTGTGATTAAACTTAATTATTGGCTCGAGAATAAAATATATTTTTAATCTATACCAAACGAGACATTATGCCCCAGTTTGATTTTCATTATTTAAAAAAAATTTAAAAAAATCTACATTATTATTTTCAATACACACACACAATAAAATATTCTTTCCCTAAACAAGGGCTATATAAAATAAAATAAAACTATACGTGTTCTTAAGGTTTTTTTATTCACTTTTCTTGCTATTTCATCAAATAACCACCACGTCCCATTTTCAGTTCCACAATTCACTCATAAATTACCTTAGAGAACGAATTTCAACAAGTTCAATATTTATAATCGATCGAATTACATTTTTATCTATACACTTAATGAAATTCACAATTACTATCGATTTATTCATCATTCATTTTTACATATTTATAATTTAAATCTTTTATAAACACTTATCAAATATAGGTTAAGACGAATTACAACGATAATATATTCACGTAGCTAACTTCCATAATTGATATGAAAATAGGCAAGAATGTTATATCGATAAATTTAGGGTCAACTGTATTAAATTATTTTGGTTACTTGGAACCGTTCAAATATTCTGTGTAAATATGTATTTTACAAGAAAATCTCATATATGCATAGATCTCAATATCTAGAAATTTGGCAGCACATCTCAATATATGTTTGATTTTGATATTAAAAATTTGGTCCAAATCTCAAAAGAGTGGCTGTCAAGCAAAAAGTCCCACAACACAATTAGAAGAAAAAATAAAATAAAATAAAAATCTTTTATTAGAAGTCATTGAAATGCTCAATTTTTCTTTCTATAGAATCAAGAAAATGCTCAATATGAGATGAACGAGAAGCTACGATTCTACCTAGTAAATTAATAATTAAAGGGTGTTTTTCAAGAAAAAGCATGATGCTCATTAAGCTAGACTCGTCGTGAACCTTCTAAATTTGAAATATCGAGTAAATTTTTTTATTTTTTATTTTATAACTTGTTTATTAAAAAAGTTTTTTTTTTTTTTCACAATATTTTAACTTCTTTAGAACTACTATTTTAAAGTTTCTTTAGTACTATAATATGAAATCCATAAATCAATATGTAAAGATGAATATTTAGTCTAATGAGATTCGATGTACACGATCTCAACACGGTGTCTACTTCAAGTCTATTGGCGATGGGACAAACAAATGCATTAGTCTCAATACACCTATGTCCATATCTTCAATTCTTGAAAAACTTCAATCTTGGGTATAAAAAGAAAAAAAAAACGTGCATAAATAACGATCTGTAATGATTCGATCTTAAATTATTTTATTTCAAAGCACGAGAATAGGGATCACAATTTTTACTCTAAAATTTATAGCGGTTTCTTGCCAAAGTGTTTAAACACACTAAACCTAACTTAAGAATGCTAATTTGATTATCGAAATTAAATCAGCAATCACCACTTTTATTTTCTTCACTAATCGAATCTTATTTTGCGATCTTTTTGAATAAGTTCACATAGTTGAAGAAATAGTTACACGATTCTTAACATCAATAACTAGTTGAAATCGATAAAAATATTTATACCTAGGTTTAGGGCCACTTGAAGTGTACACAATTTCATAATATGGATTCCCCAAGATTGGACCCCCACCCTATGTTTGTTTTTGAGTTGTCCAATACTAAGATATTCCTATGTTTGTTTAGAAGTGTATTATTGGCATTGTTATTTTGTCTGATTATGTGTTTTGGATTAGGTAAAAAGCAAAGAAATTGATTTAAGGAACCGTATGTAAATGTCACAAAGTTTTGTCCTTCAATTGCAAATACGAAACAATAAAACAATTAGAAAAGCAAAAAGCTAAAAAGGGTAAAAAAGGTAAAGGGATGAGAAAAAAAAAAAAAAAACAATTATTTTTAATTTTTACCGGAAATAAAAAATTCACAGTAGTTTTGTCTCTAATACGTATCTATAGAGAGAGAAGACAAACTGCAGTGATGCACACACAGATACTCAAAACTTACAGATCTATTTGATCTAACTGAGATTTCTATTTTTTACAGTGACATATGAAAAACAGTTTTGAGATTTTAATCTCTGAATTTCAATCCCAAAAAGGTAAAAAAGAAAGAAAAGGGGAATAAAGCTAATCAATATATATTACTGTAATCAATTCCTTTGTTTTATCATAGTTATTAGCTAAATCTTAACAGCCATAAATTGTGGGCTTTTATTGAATCATTGTTGCTGCAACTTTCTTGGGCATTAAAGCTAGGGTTCTTCCATTATACCACATTATTTTTGCCCTGTTAGTTAAACCCATAATTAAAAATACTGTTTACTCAGTGTATTTGCTTCACCAATCACAACCCATTTAGCTTTTTTATTTTTATTTCGCTGAATAGGTTTATCGTGTATTAGTGTTGAATTTCTTCCTGTATTTCTGGATACCTGTTGGATTAATCAAAGCCTATTTGGTCGATTTAATTTGGAAGTTTGACTTTTGTGTTCTTTGCATGCGGATTTGTTTTTTTACTTTTCTGATTAGTGATATATTGATGGGTTTTGAATGAGGAGAAATAGTATGTTATGCTGTAACAAATGAAGTTTTGTGTTTTGAGAGATGGGGTGTGTTTTTGGGAGAGAGATCTCATCATCTGGGCCTCCTAGCGGCGACTTTGTAGCTGGGAAAGGGAGGGAAAAGAGAGAGGAGAGAGATTTGGCCGTGCCATCAGCGAGGAGAGAGAAAGTAGTTGCTTCGGAAAGTAAGGCGGATGGGAGCGGCGCTAGTGGAGTTCAGAATGGTGGGGTTCAGAAGGAGGAGCAGAAGGATGGGACTGCACGGCCTCGAGGAGGCGAGAGGAGAAGGTCTAAGCCGAATCCGAAGCTGAGTAATCCTCCTAAGAACATCCATGGCGAACAAGTGGCTGCAGGATGGCCAGCTTGGCTGTCTGCAGTAGCTGGAGAAGCAATCAATGGCTGGACCCCCCGTCGGGCAGATACATTCGAAAAAATTGACAAGGCAAGTGTTTCTATTTTTGTTTCCAATTTTTCTATCTTTTGTGGATTCATATCTTATTTGTTGTTTTTTATGTTCTTTTGGGGCAATTGTGATTAGATTGGGCAAGGGACTTATAGTAATGTGTATAAAGCTAGGGATGCTATAACGGGGAAGATTGTTGCCTTGAAGAAGGTTAGATTCGATAATTTGGAGCCCGAGAGTGTGAGATTTATGGCTAGGGAGATATTGATCCTGCGGCGCTTGGATCATCCAAATGTTGTCAAATTGCATGGATTAGTGACATCAAGGATGTCATGTAGTTTGTACCTTGTGTTTGATTATATGGACCATGATTTGGCTGGCCTTGTTTCTAGCCCCGGAATCAAGTTCACAGAGCCTCAGGTCCTTTCTTCTTTTTAATTTTTTTTTTTCTAATTCCTAAAGCTACTTGAAGAATTTGGAGTTGTTTTCTTATATTGACATTTTTCTTGAATATCACAGGTCAAATGTTTCATGCATCAGCTATTGTCTGGTCTTGAACACTGCCACAACCGCCATGTGCTACATCGTGATATTAAGGGGTCGAATCTCCTTATTGATAATGGAGGAGTTCTTAAGATTGCTGATTTTGGGTTGGCTTCAACATTTGACCCTAACAATAAGCAGCCTATGACTAGTCGGGTGGTTACTTTATGGTATAGGCCGCCAGAGCTGCTTCTTGGGGCCACTGACTATGGTGTAGGTGTGGACTTGTGGAGTGCTGGGTGCATTTTAGCAGAGTTATTTGCAAGGAAGCCCATTATGACTGGGCGGACGGAGGTATATATTTAAGTCCTTTAATGTAAACCCTTAATGATTTCGTATTCTTGTTATCTAATACTGCAGTTTACTATGTTATGTTCACCATATTTGCTGGTTGCTGTACTTCTTTTTCATCTTTATTCATGCACTTGACCACTCGGTATAATGATTAAGCTCTCGGTAGAATGTCAGTTTGAATGTCGGATTCTAGCCAGAATTTTTATGATGTCTAGATTTGTCTAAAGATCAGTTTCTTTACGAGGATAAATGACACTACAAGTTAATGGAGATGAAATTTGTACTCTACTGTTATAGGTTAAACTTTGGATTAAATACATTGGTGGTCCTTAAACATTTGTGAAATTTCATTTTAGTTTATAAACTTCATTTTGCTTCAAGTTGATCATTGAATATAAACTTTGTTACAATTTGGTCAATCCTTTCATATCTGTTAAGCTTTATACTAGAAAATTGTCATGATGTATCAAGCCTGGTAGTATCTTTGCTTGAAATGCTCTAGTGTTGGGCATCGATTAAAAAACACTTTCAATGAAGTTTCACTTTAGTGACTCAACTTGATTTTGTTTCAGTTTGATCACATAAGTTCTCTTTTCATTTCAACTAGGATGCACTGACACCCTCTCAGGGCCGACGTGTGACGAGTGTCGGAAATGTCAAGTGGCGTGTGCAAATAATTTTTTATTTCTTACAGTTGTATACATCGCTGACACATTGCTGTCAAGCACCCACATGACATCGACATGTCGAAAAATTCAAGTGTCGTGTTCAAATTATTTTTTGATTTTTTATAGTTGAAAAAGTTGCTGACACATTCCGACACGCTGGGAGATACACCGACGTGTCCAGAACTCCATGTGGCATGTTCAAAATATTTTTTGATTTTGTACGGATGGACACATCGCCGACACGCTAAATTAAGAAAAATAAATTTACTTAACATTATAATAAATAAAAACGAACAAAAAATAATATTATTAGTGTGTTGTGGACATGTCGCATCGGTACTCGTAAAAAAATTGTGTCAAATGTCCGTATTGTGTCGTGTGACACTCGTATCCGTTTTGGTGCTTCCTAGCATTTCAATTATATCATTATTTTACCATCATTAAAATTAACGTTGCTGCCTCCTTAGCGAGCTGAAACATAGTATTCTTGCAATAAGATGAGAGACTAAACACTTACAAGATTGATAACTTATTTTTACTGGCAATTTGTATTTTGTAGCATAATTCTGGGTCCATAATATCTTTGTGATTAAGTGCAGGTGGCATCAAGCATGTGGGGAGTGGTTTGGTCTCATCAAAAGACAATAAAAGAATAGATTTTTTATTTTGTTATCTAGACATTCATTGTCTTCTAATGTGGTTGCAAAATGTACAATGGTTTAGCCTGAGACAAATAATTATGTTGCATGCATCGTTTACTATATTGTGTGGGTAATTTTATCCATCAGTGATTGATTCTCAGTTCAGAGTGAGCATATGTGTGTGTGAACAGAACTTGTAACAATAACATCATCGAGTACCGGTATTTCTTAGGTGGAACAGCTGCACAGGATTTTCAAGCTATGTGGTTCTCCTTCAGAAGAATATTGGAAAAAGTCAAAGCTCCCACATGCAACCATATTCAAGCCCCAGCAAGCATATAAAAGATGCATAGCAGAGACATTTAAAGATTTCCCGCAATCGTCACTTCAATTGATCGATACTCTCCTCGCAATTGATCCAGCTGAGCGTCAAACTGCTACGGATGCACTAAAGAGTGAAGTAAGCTCTCTTATTCTCTGATTGATGGAGTTTCTAAAGATTAATGTACTTGTGTAATTATAGAAAATTATAGGTTCGCTTCTTTATTTTATATCCATGTAGACCATTGCCAATTTTGCTAGTGTTTACAAACTTTTGGAGCACTCTCCTCTCTCTTTTTTATTTTGCACTTCTGTATGAATTTGTGTATTTTTATTCTGCCTAGCGAGCACAGCACCTCATCGCTTTCCATTCAAAGTCTTTGATACAAGACATTTTGTTAAAGATTGATATTATTTATCACTTGCTAAAAGTTTGGTCATCGCTACGTGTCTGTTATGCTCATTCTTGCAGTTCTTCACAAGCATGCCTTATGCTTGTGATCCTTCCAGCCTTCCGAAGTATCCACCAAGTAAGGAGATGGATGCTAAGCGTCGGGATGAAGAAGCTAGAAGGTTTGCAAATAACTGTAGTCCTATTGTCTTATGTAACTCCATATTTTATTTCTTTCTGGATAAAATTAGGACTTTGATTTCAAATGCCATGGATGATATGCACGCATTGTGCGTGCTTGTGCCATTATACACGATAAAAGAATTTCAATAATTGGTAAAAAATAGTTAACAAACTAGCATAGCAAATTTAAGATATAATTTTTCAGACTGGATATTTATGAGTAAAAATTGTGGTTTTGAATGTTCCATCCATTTGAACATATTTTCTGTTATTTGTACTGTCAAGAAGGCTGATAGAGCAGTTATATTCCCCCTGAAATCCTTATCCAACTTTCATGATTGTAGGCTAAGAGTTGCTGGTAAAGCTGGTGCTGATGGTGTGAAGAAAACACGTCCACGTGATCGAGCAAGGGCGATCCCTGCTCCTGGAGCCAATGCTGAGCTGCAAACAAATATTGATGTATGTATAGTTTCAACTTGGAATTTTATGTGCATCTGCGTAACATTTTACCTCTCTGCATAAGTCTTAAAACAAACCAACAAGTAATTTTAAACAAACAAATATAATAGAGATCAGTAAAAAAAAAACTAGTAAGTTTTCAAATCATTAATCACATGACAAAACTATAAATTACCACTAGATGTAGCTACTATGAAGTCTCCCATATAGGAAATTTTTGAGAATTATCAACATATTTCATTTGCTCGTCCTCGCCGTCCTCTTTCTGTCATCCTTCTCCACCTACAATGGTGCCTACTTCTTTCCGTTCCCCTTCGCATTCCCATTCTGTGTGAAGGTAGAAAAAAAAAAAGAAAAAAGAAAAAGACAATAATTTCCCACGGTTCTAGGCTACTGAAATAACCCAATAGGCTGAGGCTAGTAATCAGAAATTCAGAGGCTTAACTCTGTGGCGTAAGCCTTATTAAGTGGAGGCATAAACTTTGACAAATGTCATTCAAGGCATAAGCTTCAAGGCCTTTAAGAAAGCCTCACGTGAGGCATGCCTTAAGGTTTAAGCCTCAAACCATGTTGAAAAATAGTGATAGATGTAAGTGATTTTGTTCCCAACATGCCGTGGTTGTCACTGTCTCTTCTTTTTTTCTGTATTAATTTTATACTATGCGAAATATCAATATTCTTGGCTATTCACTTGTCACGAGTGGGGGGTTGTTTGATAGCCATTTTATATGATAATCTTACTAGATATGGTGATTCAGAAAGCTTTTCTATTTGATTCTTCATAGCTCTTGTTGGAGTAGGTTTTCAATTCGAAGTTATGCCTCTGTTGTCATCTAATTTGGGGATAAAAAGAAAAACAATACTACGTTGTAAAATACAATGCATGAAACTTCAAATTATTGCGCTCAGACAAACATGATTATCTAGGATATGAGGATATGTGTACAATTACAGGATTTCTTTTGTCACACTAACGATAAGAAAGATGTGAGAAATATATTTGTAGAAATGTGTTAGTATTAGTGAGTTGAAAGAGAAATGGATAATTTTTATCAAGTTTTTTGGTTTGAAAATTGTAGTTTTGTTTTGTTTATTTTTAATAAAATTCCAGAGTTAACTTTTGCTTATCCCTTTAAACAGAGACGACGACTAATTACACATGCGAATGCAAAGAGCAAAAGTGAAAAATTTCCTCCTCCACACCAGGATGGAGGACTTGGTTATCCTTTGGGATCTTCTCATCACCTTGACCCGAGATTTGATCCTCCCGATGTCCCATTCACTTCCATGAATTTGTCATCTGCAAAAGAGCCCATGCAAACTTGGTCGGGCCCATTGGTGGAACCCGATGCAGTTGGTGCTCCAAGAAGAAAGTCGAAGCCATCAAAGAAGGATTCTCGGAAAGATAAAGATTCTAGTCGGAATAAGGAGAAGGAAATCGTATAATATAGCATTAAATTCTATACTTATGCCTGATCAACATATGGAGGGGAGGAGCAAACTCTTTGCATATTCGCATCTTGTATCTGAGCCGGGAAATTATTGAACGTTTGAGAGGTAAACTTATCTTTTCTTCCACATTCCCTGTTCTTATTATTTTTTGGGATCATATGAATATTTTCTCTTGTTGTAAATGTATTTTTTCTTCCTTGCATCGACTGATATACCCTAGTGAAAAATAATGAGCATTCGCAAATCTTTCTCTGTATAATTTTTTTTTCTTGATTTGTAACTTAGATTTGTTACAGTGTATCTGTAGAACCTTTATGTGGTATTCAACAGACTTCTGTTATCCATTTTTATCTCTAATTAAGAGCTTACAAATAATTCGAAAATGGGATTATCTCTGATTGCTTAAAACTTGGTGAAAATCAATTTAAAAAAAAAAAAATCTCGACCCTTCAAATCAAGGTTTGTCAGTTTGGTGTATTGTATTGAATATTAATGAATTTGAAATATATTTTCTTCTTTGATTCTACAAAGTCTTGTATAGTCCAAGGATACATCTTTAAAATATTAATAGAATTTATTTATTTTGTGTTTTTTCTCCAACATTATTGAATTATATAGTCGACCTTAAGTTAATTTTCATGATATTATGCATGGATATCAAAACATTTGAGATCGTCAAATGTTCAGGAGTTCAACTACTAGAGAAAACACCAAACAACACGACAATGGCAACACTCGAATTAGACATATGAACAAGTTTATTCGAATTTATTTATATATTTTTGTTTAAAATTCCTCTTTCTTGCAACTCTAGTTCATAAGATTTTAAAAGTTTTTGCTGAATTATAACTTGAAAAAAAAGGGTTTGTCAAGGAACAAACATGCGAAATTATAATGATTTTATCATAATAGATAGAGGAAGAAAGTAATGGAAATTAAAGTACGATTCGAATAAAACAAAATAGCGAAGAATGATTCGTATGGTCAACCTCAAACTTATTTATTGGTGTTTGTTTAGGTATTGTATTTTTAATCAATATGAATTTAATAATGAAATATAGAACGATGATGGGTTAATATCCTAAATAGTCATCGAACTTTGTCAAAAGTTTTCAAAAGGTCACCGAACATCAAAATTTTCCTAAATAATTACTGAACTTTGTAAAAAGTTCCTAGGAGGTCACTGAACTTTAGAACTTCCTTAAATAGTTATCGAACTTTGTCAAAACTTCCCTAGATAATCACTCAATTTTACAAAAAGTTCCTAGATGATCACTAAACAATTGATGTATATGATCCCAATTTGTAAAGTTTAATGACCTCTTGGAAAATTTTGACAAAATTCGATAACTATTTAGTGAAGTTTTAAAATTCAGTGACCCCTAAAATTTTTTTACAAAATTCAGTGACCATTTAGGGAAATTTTGAAGTTCGATGACCTCTTGAAAACTTTTGGTAAAGTTCGATGACTATTTAGAGTATTAACCCAACGATGAATATGTTCACATCTTAATATTGAAATCGAATGGTAATGAAGTTCAAAGTTAAAAATAAGTTTACACTAAATCCAGAACATAGAGACAACAAAAGATTTCTATAGGAGCATAAAATGATTATGCTATTTGTACATAAACCCTAAATTTTATTCACATGAACAAGAAAGGATTTACAGGGAAATGCCAAGCAACAAAATCCAAGCTCTACAAGTTCTCCATATCCTGTATGAACAGCTGATTTCAACACAAACGAGAAAATACGACGACCTCAACTTCTTTGCAACACTCCATAATGCAATCATTTCCCAGAATTTCAATCGCACGTACACACTCACTGTTCAATCACCAAGTCGAAACAGAGTTAATCACGCTACGTCTTCATGAACCTTAAACAAGACTATCAAGCATGCTTGGCTAAGCTTAACAAGTATCTATAAGTAAATTTGGAAATAAGTAAACTTATCTCAATGTTCAATGTCCCAAAAAGTACAAACGACAAAAAGATGAGTAAATAGAAAAGAAACCTTAGTTGTTTAGCAAAGTACAATTAAATTCATACAACTTCTAAGAATGTGGAACTGAATCAACTCGATTATTAAGATATGATACCAACATAATTATAATACAAGGTCCTGCGATATTGAAAATGCATGAGAAGTGTCATCATCTGTTTAATTACGACATAAGCATCAATGTATATGGATGAAGGGAATCAGAATCGTACCTGATCCACATCATTCGCAAGCAATTTTAGTATCGAAGCTGCTAAGACAAATGGCGAATGCCTGGAAAGCTGATAATGGATAGCGGTAATCCATTGTATACACATCTTTCCCGACTTTTCCAAACTGAAGGATGACTTTCTCACGTTCCGGCCCGGCCTGGCCATTCTCCGGAGAAACCACCAGCTGAAAGTTTTTAACCGATGCCAGAGTTACCCGTCCATGAAAGTTCAAACACCAGCATTGGAGATGTTCGTGCCATGTTGGAGCCTTGTTACCCAAAACAAGTGATCCATCTCTTTGGCAATCCAATGGTCCAGACAGAGTTTTATCCGAGCCGTTTGATTTGGTCCGAAAAAATGGAATTACTGGAAAGGATTCAACCCTGCTGATTGGGAAATTAATCTGAGTGGGGGCCACACCTCCAGGTTTGATGGCAGAAGCTGGGATTGCATCCATAACGCACTGCATTCTTCTTGGGCCCCTGCATGTTACATAGAATTATTGATATATTATTAAGAAATCCGTTTCGTATACCAAAAAACATCGTAAACATCATTCATCTCTCTCGAGGGGATCCTACAAAAGTTAACAAAAAGTACAATGACGTTAATTTTTTTCCCTTTGAAGAATGTTTCAGAAAATGATAAAGTATCATTCATATATCTCGATGTGGTGTAAATGTAAATTATTGATATATTCTGGAATTTAGTCCTTTAATAACATGATAATTTTCATGAAACTTTATCTTAATTGCACAAAACCCATATATTACCAAATCAAACAAAAAAGCCAGATATGGCAATTACTCAGGTAAGAAATGCTTCCACATGAATCATAAAAATATTCTTTTAAGTTTAGATTATTTGGTGACTCAATTTTTAACAATAAAATCACAAAGGAAAAGCAACAATATAGATAATTTCGAAACCTAATTAGTTTCTGTTACTAAGAAAGAAAGGGAAAACATAGGTTCACATTCATCAGAATTAGAAATTTGTCCTATTGGTGATGCATAAGAAAATACCACAAATCAAATAAAAAATTAATATGTCAATTTACTAAGAAATCAAACATTTATTTAATGATTTGCTACACCCCCTTTCAAGTTCCTTCAGAGGAATTAGAACCAAAATTCCTCTTCAAATTTTCAAAATCTTCAATCAGCAATCTCATCTTCTTCAGCATCATTTACCATCACAATATCAGATAAATATTTTTGTCTCAGAAATCCAGTGGGGGGCACTTGTCCCCCACCGGCTCCCTTGTGGATCTGTCACAGATCTCATTAATTCTTTTCCTCGCTAAGAATGTTTAGGAAAGCACTTTTTTTGTTTCGACTTTATGTTATCTATCGCGGTGTGGCGTAAATATGTCTTACCTGGCTCCGAGCGCATTCAACTCGTATGATATGTGAGCTACTGGATAGTTGCCAGCAGAAACTCTTGGAGAAACTTGGGCAGTGCCACCCATTCGAGTGGAATTACTTTTCACCATTTTGGCTCCGGCAGGAGGCAAAGCATCATATACAACAAACTTGGTTCCCAGAAAATTTGATCTGGTGAAGTAAAAACCTTTGGTCATCAATCTCCTTCAAACAACATAAACTTTCATTGTGCTAAACAAATAACAGTTGAAATGGCACCTTAGTTTTCCTATGTAATTTCCACTTCCCTTAGACATATCATCAGCACATAGAGAAATGATGTAGTCCGTGCAGGTTGGTCGCCTACACTTACGAGCAGCAAGAAGAAACTTCCCATTGTCATGCAGTGCTGCCATAGACCGAAAAATGAGTATCAGAGTAAAGCAAGTCACGTCCTGTAAATGCTCTAATTTATAATTTTAGAAAGATACCTGGCAAAGTATCCTGTAGTAATAGACAATCTATGGATGGAAAATGGGTCAAAAACACAGTTAGTCACTCAGCTCACAACAAAGTTTTATATTAGTCACAGAACTTCATTTTGTTCTGTATTTGTCAATGAAGTTTGCTTTTTGTTTCAGTTTGTAGCTAAGTTAAAATCCTTTAGCTTTCGTATTGGAGTGTCCGATATGGAAGGCCTCCATTTCGATGCCACCATACATGTCGTCCCACGTCGGACATTCCATAACAAAAGCTGACAAGATTTAACTAGGTGACAAAACTCTGACAAAATACAGACTTTAGTCAATAGTTTGGAATAAAATAAAGTTTAGCAACTAACATGAAACTTCGGCACGAGTGACTAGCAGAAACCAAATGAAAGTTCTAATTAAACTAGAGAGAGGATCGGCGGAAGGGGAAGATTAGCTTTGAAAATTTGTAGAGTCCGAGATATAGTTGAAATAACAAATGCACACCTTGTGTTAAATTCTGGTTAAGATAATATGTCTGTGTGGACGGGTTCCGTTTTATAAAACACTGAAGTAGAGACTCTCTTGGTCCGGGCTGCACAGCAGAAAATAGTTTTTAAGACTACAAGAAATTTAAATGTGTTAAAAACAAATAGTTTGTATCTTGATCCTAGAAATCTTAACTAAAAATGCATTTGTTGTAACTGTTCTGGTCAGATAAAATAAGCAGAGCAATGACACGGAAGTATTTTGCAAATGCAGCAGTTTTGGTTTATGAGAGTCTTATTCAATGCTACAAGGCAAAGAATGTTTAAAATGCCCCATTGAAGACAAATGGCACAAATCGTAACAAAAATTCGCAACTTCATGAGGAATTTCAATGCTCTTGTGGAAACAGGACAGACCACAAAATTCAAAACCCCAATGCAAAATATATCATTGATTTAATGTTTGCAATAAATCTTCCTCCAAACAAAATTAAAAGCAAGCTGACTATGCCAGAACTTAAAATGGATTCAATGAAATTTGAAATTCACGCCAAAGAATTCTTTTATAAATTTGTCTACAAAATTAATGTATCTTAAGGCCAATATACCATATAAGCAAAAATAAAATTATCTCCAAACTCTTAATTCTTTGGTTTCATTTTTTAGAATTAAGTTTTCACTAGGCTATGCTGAAGAGGTAAAAGAGGGGAAACTTACATTAGATTTACATTTATGGTTGATCGCTCATCTAATTTTATATTAATTGAATTGGAACTAACAAAAAATGTCTTGAATGAGTTTTACAAATTTTAAAAATTATATCCATGCTCAGAGAATTATCATAATAAATTCATAACCCAGATTTATATTCTTTAAGATCAATAAAATAAACCAAAATTTACACTAAATTAACAGCACTAACCAAAATGATTCAGTATGATATGCAAAGAGCTAAAGATAAAAAACACAATGACACCGAAACTGGAGAATCTGGTGAAAAGTCCTAAAAATTATCATGACAAAACCCTCAATCACAATATTATCACCTACCTATACCAAGATTTTCATCGTACAAAATGAAACTACTGAACCAATCTAATTCTCTGACATTTCATCTTTGAAATATGATCAGATTCATACCATATCAAAATCAGTGCACATTTTAGGCCATCATACATTATAAGATCCAAAATTATTATCCACGCTCAAGCGAAACAAACAAATATTAACCCTGAAAATCAAAAGAAAACAACAATCAACATTGCAAATATCACTGCTTTTTTATTTTCCTGGAAGTCTTTTGAAGACCGTATTTATCAAGGTTATATTCTCTTTCTCCCTGCCTAAACTGGATCGATAGAATATCTCAGTGCTTTTTCTGGAAGGCTTTTGAAGACCTTATTTGTCAAGGTTATATTTTCTTTCTCCCTCTCACACATGCACCTATCCCAACACGATCCCGTGTCTTAGATAACGTACTGTGACTCTCTGTTTTACACCTCAACATAAAGTAAAAATAATACAAGAAGTTACAAGTAGAAAAGTGTAGTTTAACACTAGACCAAAATGTTACAACACTGTTTCTTTACCCCATGTCCCATAGCATTCTCCTAATAAATTCGTAAACCAGATTTATATTCACTAAGATCAATAAAATAAAACAAGTTTACACAAAATTAACAGCACCAACCAAAATGGCTTCTTTTTTCTTAACTCCATTTTCAGCATTAAGTAAAAGATTCAGTGTGCTGTGCCAAAGAGCTAAAGAAAAAACTATACAGAGTAACACCAAAATTTCAGAATCTGCAGAAAAGCCTAAAAATTATCGAAAAATCCCCGATCATAATATTGTCACCTACCTGTTAGTTCTGACTTCTGAAGCATTTCATATTTGAAATAGGATCATATTCTTTCCATATGAAAATCATTGCATATTTTATCCATCAAACATGCAAATAGTTATAAGATCCCAAATCATAACCCACGCTTACGCGAAAAATCAACTATTAACCCCGCAAATCAACTGAACACAACAAATAACATAACTGATAACTTCATAAACTCAAACTATGCAACAAAAGAATTAGAGAAAAGTATCGAAGATTCCAACCTGCTTAACCGATATCGGAAAAGTGAATTTCCCAGAAAACTCGGGAATTCTCACAACCTCCATCGTGAGTTCCCTCCAGCTTTTACTCACACCAGCAAATGCCACCACATTTTTTCTCAAGGGCCATTTGGATCCAGACTCCTCTATTTTAATCAAAACTTCCCTTAACAGCTCTGGAGGCAAATTTGACCAACAAGAAGAATTTTCCCTCAAAATTTCATCATCTATACAACAATTATCATTTTCCCCCCGTTTTCCAGACCCCATCACAATTGAGCTGTCCTGAATCACCCGCTGGGACCTTGATTTCAACCCCAATTTCATGGCACCGCTGATTCTTGTACCACCACGGATTTTCGAAATGTACAGTTACAAACCGAAAAAACTTGCAGAAACGATATTTCAAAGCAGGAAAAATGGAAACCAGAAATGCTTAGCTGTCGATTTATACAAGAAACATATATAATTCGTTGAGGCGATCAAAGCGTTACTAAAAATTGAAAATAGTATCGTGAAAATATCGAAAATGGGAACTGTTTTGTAGATATTTTTTCTTCTGAATTTATAGTCTGAAGTTCTGAGCTGACACCAACTTGAGATATTTTAGGGATATAGAGTGAGATTTTAATAAAGTAGAATTAAAATTAAATTTTTATTAAATTTTGACAAAAATAAACAAATGTATAATTAAAAAAAGTCATGAATCGTATTTATTAAAATTAATTATTAACTTTAACTCATATTATAATTTCTATCAAGGGCTTAATGTTGAATAAAATATTTGAATCTTTAAAATAAAAATAAGAGGAAAAAAACAATGCGGGCCCATTTATTTGATGTCTGTCGGGCCATGGGTCACAACATATCAGATTTCAATGATATAATGATAAGGGATAATTGCAGCACCGTTCTCGAACTTTTGAGTTTTTAGAAAATTTTATTTTAATCTTTAGTTTGTGTCAGTAAAGATTTCAAATCTTTAAAAAATTAGTAACTAGAGTCTCCAAATTCATTTGACCGATCAAGAAAAGTGGACTTCGATCAATTGTAACCGAATTGAAAATGTTAAAATGGTAACTCTAGAATTAAAAATTTCCCAAATTTTAATAACAATTAAACTAAAAGAACAAAAAAAAGAAATTTGCCCTACCCACCCATTCGCTCCCCCAACGTCCTACCAAACCATAGTACAAAGCCATTGATGTTGAAGGCCACTGTCGACCCCCAGAATGAAACAACTAGCCCTCGCCTGTCGCGCGAACACCTTAAACCGCCATCCCTCGCTTGTTGTTGCCGACCACCTTAATACAAAACAAATGCCAATCTATACACACTCAACCCCAATCAAGAATCTAGATGACAGCTAAGATCCAAAGCCCTCCATGTGCCGCACACGGAGGAGATGAGGAAGGAGAAATTAGTTGATTATAAAAAATTGAGACTTAGATAAATAAAACAAATTAATGAGAAATAGAATATGAATTAGAAAAACAGAATTTAATGAATAAACTTCAATTAAAAGTAATTTCGCAAAATCAAAAAACATGGGGTGCAGGGGTGAATTTTTCCCTTTTAAATATTTCCCACCGTTTAATTAATTGATATTAATTTTTTTCCTCCATCTAATCAATTGATTATAGTGTCCGGGCCCACGGGCCAACCCACTAACCACGAAATCTGATGTTGTTGGCTTGCGGGCCCAGCATAGTGGAATTAATTAATATAATAAAACGTTTACAATCTATCATCTTTGCATTGACATTTTTCTAGAAAGTAACGTGTTGAAAGTATTGAAATAAGGAGGAAGAAATTGTGTTGAGGAAAAATAAACTTCTCGTTACACAAATGTATACCAGCTATCTTTAAATAGGAATCAAAGGAATCTAATCTAACTAACTAATTATTTACATCGAGTTACATCAAGACACGTGTACACATCTAATGAATTCTTGGCAGGAGCTAGAGTTCTGGTGCTAGCTAGAATGAGTTGGTGCAAGCTGGAGCTGCTAAGCTGAGTTGGATCTTTTCTAGATTCCGTTAGAAAGTTCAATTATCTTATCATCTATGACCCATTTTTTGCTTAAACGATATGTCGTCCTTTACCTTAAAGGTAACAGGTTGGGAATTCGAATTTCTCCTCCCCCATAACCGTATGTTTTTCAAAGGATAACACGAGGGGAGGAGTTCAAACCCATCCTCGTCAACAACTGATTTTTCTTAAAAGATAAACACATTAAGAGTTTAAGTCCATCATAATCAAGAACAAACCCAAAAGGGAAAGGTCTATTTTCGTGAAATTTATTAGGCCATTCTAGTCAAATTTTGCATGAAAGCTCATGTTCTTGAAGCCACCATACCACAACAAAAGGATTTTTTCTTTATCTTTTTTGCTTTGGGCCTCTTGTTAGGTAGCTATCATCACTCACCACTCATATAACAAACGTGCGCAAATAGCATCACATGGTGCGGTCTGACGTAGTAGAATACGAACATCCTCTAAATAAATTTTAAAAAAAAAAAATCTAGAATAACATTGGGGGCAAAAAAAGATGAAACGATATTCATCTCTCAATACGCCAAAAAAAAAAAGGGTCAAATGGAAAATAATAAGGCCACGTTGAGAGATTTAAATACGACACATTAACCCGTGAATAATTTCATGGTGTGGCACAGTCCACAAAAACTGGTTCCGTGGGCCATCAATAGAACTTTTTATTCAAATTTTACTTTCAAATTTGAAAGGGCCAAAAAAAATGAAACCCAAAATGACAAAATCTTTTGCCACTTTGGGCGACGAGGCTAAGAAGCTAGGCCCGAAATAATCCAGTTTTCTTGAGCAAGAGTCAAGTTGTTGGCCCAGTTTAATTCTTGGATGGATTGGGATTTGTCCAGTAAGAAGGACTTGTAAATAATTACAGGCCAAGTTAGAAAATGATATATTTTTTAATATAGAGATAGAATTAGCAACTTTTACACGAATTTTTAAATAGATGAGATCCGTTGAGTGGTCTAAGTTGGAGATGAAATTGCACGTGTTTATGAATTGAATGGGATTCAAATTGAGGAAATGTTCGTCCTGATAAAATTGATTGTGCATCTTGTCCTCGGTTTGATAGATTTATAGTCCAAAGGCAAGATGGACGTAAATTAAAATTAAGCAAGTTAGTTTAAAATCATAAACTAGAGCTACTTCCAATAATTAATAAAGATAAACATCCGTTTTTTTTTTTAGAAAACATCCATCTCAAATCAAGCAACTTTGTTTAGAAAGCTAAAGCAGTTAAATGTTAGACGTTATAATTTTGTCTTCAACATACTGAAACGATGTCCAAATTTATTACGGATCGATGACTAGCATACTATGATACTACCTATATTTTGTCGAATCCTTTATTCCGACTAAGAAATAGAGCAATTGGTGTATTTTTCCTCTCATTGAGTCTCTCGTCTCATTATATGATACTGGTGAATTATCTTTCAACCTCTTAGTCTCCTCTTAGTCTCTTGAGTTTGAAAATGCAGCATGTGATTTCTTGAGCAGTCCACGTGAGAGCGTCAATCACGCCTTCTGGTTGGATCTCCTAATTTGCCCTCAATATGAGAAAAAAAAAAAAAAAAAACACTATTATTTCAATTGAAACTTATAAACCAGAGATTATCTTAAATTTGATTTGAAAATATGTAATTTATTGAACTTACAATATTAATAAACCAAATTAAATACAAAATATATATGTTGATAGCTCTGAGATGATGAAAAGATAGATCTAGATCCATTTCGTTCAATCACAACATTGACACTTCTTATGCAATGATTGAACTTATTTCAACTCTCAAGTGAGTCGAGAATTAGATTGAAAAGATAAAATATTGCTTCTATCGTTTCAAAAGTGATTAGACAAATTTAAAATCTATACTTACACAAATAATAATTTCAAACCCAAAAAAAATCTCTCCCCCCTCAAATCACTTGGTGTATCGGCAAATAAAACTTCTCTTTTCTCACATCATAGTCGTCTTCAAAGTCTCTTGAAATCTCTCTTTCTATATTTCTCTATAAACATCTCCAGATACAATTAACGAGTATTGTGTATATAATATACTTGTATACATGAAATATTGTTCGATTTTATATTTTTTTTGCATGTTTTCTCCATAAATTTGATATACTTGTCGCATTGCAATCAAATAAATATAAGAATCTTTGCACCTACTTTTTAAATGTCCCCCCATCATCTCTATAGATGGAACAAACACATAAGTGAAAGGGAACAATGTGCAAACGTGGCTTATTTATACACTTTGAATCTTAAGATTGTGAAAATGAAAAGGATTGAGTATCGGCTTCTCATGCTTGCTTTCAAGTGCCTGTAATCCATTTATCCTACATGGGGCACAATCTTGTTTCATCAACCCATTGTAAGGGTATTTTAGTCATTTTCTATATCTATCGTCAATTATAGACGATAACTAATTTATCATATATTCTACCTAACTATAATTTGTTCGAACTAAATTATTCATTGATTATGTCCAGAACTTTGTAAATATTAAAGATGTATTAATATCAGAATAAATTACGAAGCTCGTTTTGGACTAAAGTTCAAAAATTTTAGCTCCTGAAATCATTCGTGACTTACACAGTTGATGATAATTCATCCATCTTAACCATTTCAATTTACTTAATCCTATTTCAAATCCAATAAAAATAAATTAAACTTATTGATAAACCTAATCAAAGATGAAAAATTGCCCTAGAAAAGATCATACCAACAAAAATGGCATGAGAACTAGGAATTGCCATTCCATTACTTTATTCACGCCAAACAATTTAATGAACCCAAGAACCATGGAACCATCAACTTCAAACATTGGCCATTGGATGCACGTAATCTCATCATGAGGACCATTGGATCATAATTAGACATTAAAATTGTTTAATTAACCAAAGCAAACAAAAAATTATGGCTTCGATTGTCACAAACAAAAAGTGGGCATTTTATGTCACATGCCCACAAATCTTCGTACCAAGTGGGCACTACAACATGTTCGAAAAAATTACAGTTGGTGTCCTCAATTTTTACCTCTCTCTGTACTTTGGTTCAGATCTTTTATTTCTTAATACTCTATCCCAACTTCTATTTTTCTGTTCTCCACTCGATCTCCATATTTCAAATAAAAAAAGAAAAAGAATTAATGACTTCGTTTGCCACAAAAAGTAGGAATTTTATATAATCCTTACCAACAAACAATTGTACCACACTTAAAAAACATTTTTTTGCGCCATCAGTGGTAAGCCATTTAGTTAGTGTTGTCTTGTTTATATTGGCCTTTTGGTCCCGCTCACACACCAAATATTTCGAACCAACAAATTTATAGTTGATTGTCAAGGTCGTGTAATTAATATCTTAACTGATATCGTTAATTGTGCTAATGTTGAGTTATGTATTGTACAAAGAAGTCAATTTTGCATCAATTCAAAGTTAGAAGAGGTTTCACGAAAGTTCACAGATCAAACGTTTTTATTATACTTTTAGACCGGATATTGTCTTTATCACGGGGATATTATTTTTATAAGAAAATGATGAATTGAATATCTTTCTTTCCATCTCGAAGGAATAAGATTGAGAAGAATATAAATACGTAGATTGAAAGTGACACTAAATGACATAAAGAACGAGCATAATAAAAGTCTCATGTTTCATATTTTTTTATTTTTTTGTTGATGGAAATCGTAGAATTTTTCATCTTAGAGTTTGCGAGATTTCGTGTAAAACTTATTCCGAAAAGTGAAAACTATGTTCTTTCAATTTCAAAATATTGACTTTTTATTTGAAGAATTATAATATTGACTTTTATGATGGAAAATACATTGTTCAAAATTAGTCATATCTTTATCCACTTATTTGAATGTTTACAACTCAACAAATAGAATTCTACCTTCAACATACGTTTTTATCAGATTTTCGTCATCGTTTACTAGAAAACATAAAGAAAGAATTTTATTGAGATATTGTCACGCTTGTATAATCTAATAAAGTCAGAATACATTAATTCCAAATAATATATAAATATATTTATAAAGAATAAATATGATGTGACCGTGTGTGACCAAATACAAGACGTGAGAGCCACTAGAAAACAATTCTTGCACGGCTATTATTATATACAATTGACCCTTCAAATTTCAAAAAGATATTCCATTTTTTTATTATTATTATTTTTATATACAATTGACCCTTAAAATTATTAATGGATTTTCCTCCCTCGACTTTTTTTTTTTCCTCTTGAAAAATGCAAGGTTTTACGAGTTACTTTTATTAAACACAATTTTGCGTCTCGTCGTTTGTATTTCTAATTTCTTCAAAATAGAAAAATGCAAATAAATTAACTATTGCAGTATATTTTTTTTTATGAAATTTCAATTTTAACCATATATTTTATGGAACTCATAACTTTTATCAACTTTTCAATCACATTTCATCAACTTTTATTAATTGTTTTGTCAATCAAAAAAAAAAAAAACCTGATTAATGTCATGATGCTCATATGTAGAGAAATCAAGTCTACTAGGGCACGTAAAATACATTTGGTGGGAGGTGAGAGGTTGGTGAATATTGCCAATTGAAACTTCGGCAAAATTTGATAAGTTGATAAGTACGATTTACACGTTTATCTAAATCCTAAAAAATGTTAATTGGATTAATTGAGCAAATTATTCACTTTGTATTGTATTTGGTTTTTGGAGGTTAAACTTCCAATTTGAAGATGACTGAGGTAAAATGGAGGAAGTTCGGGCATAATCATGACCAAAGAAGAAAACGAAGAACCTACGAGTGGAACATATGAGAAAATAAGAGCACAAAGTTTGGTACAAAGATTTTCATAAGGCAATGATGTACCTTTAGAAAGATCATTGTATTTGAAATTTAAAAGAAAAAGGGATTGCAATTCGGAGTTAAGGTTAAAAAAATTATACGCTTTCGAAGTCAAATTGTTAGGTAGGTACCGTGGTTGCGAACTAGAACTCATGACCGCGACTAGGACGATTTGAGGGACGTATAGCTAGCGCCCAATTGCAGGTAGGGACCCGACGGTGACCGAAGATTGTAAAATTAGTTTTGCATTTTATAGTTCAAAAAAGTGATGTCAAGAAAATTTATTTGAATGAGCATCGCGTATTTTTCCTAAGATTGGAACCGAGTAGTTTATAAAAAAATTAAGGACGAAAGTGTAAATGAAACTAAAAGTTGTAGATCTTTCCTGCAACTTAAGTGACGTCAATAAGCATGTGATGTCTAGTACAAAAATCGAATTGAGTAATGCAATCCAAGGCGCATGTAGGGCTTATTCGATTTTTAGTATTTTATTATTTAATAAAAATATTTTTAATTAGAGTCCAATTTTTATATATTTTTTTATGATTTTAAAAACTTAGTGTACAATTTTAATTAGTCTTTGATTATTAGGTCTAAAGTTGCTGCAAGCATTAGTTTGTGGTGGCGATGTTTTATCATTACATTATTGTATATCGTAATATAGTTTCAATCTTTTGTCGAGATGCTTTCGAAGACTCACTA
Organism: Fraxinus quadrangulata; assembly: GCA_903798255.1. Classification (NCBI taxonomy): domain Eukaryota; kingdom Viridiplantae; phylum Streptophyta; class Magnoliopsida; order Lamiales; family Oleaceae; genus Fraxinus; species Fraxinus quadrangulata. The sequence continues at coordinate 6,611 of CAIGRB010141140.1, read as the reverse complement.
TGCACTTTTGCAGTCGTGTTGAATGAATTGAATGTCAAGTATAATTTTTGATTGCATGCACATGCTCGTCAGATTCAATTTATCAAATGTTGATAAATTTTGAATTTTGAATTTTTTTATTATAATATACACGTGAACATCGAGTAGCTATCTTGAATTCTCGAAGGGCATCTTATTTATAGGATAATTCTTATTCCACGGTTCAATAAACATGATTTCAAATTATTGCTATTCTTAGATAAACACGACCATAGTAAGCATGGGATAACAAATTATTCCTATTCTTAGATAAACATGATTTCAAACGCTTTTAAACTATTAATTTTCGAAAATAACTATTAAAAAAAAGTACTTATAAGTAATAATCTAGAAGATAAGGCAAACTCAAAATGACAGGTAGTTTAAGTCTGTCAAGTAACCTTAATGTGGGCACAACTGGCATTTTCTGCTGCCAAAATAGCATTAAACAGCAGGACAAAACAAATTAACATGGTCCGGCTGTCCTATTTTGAGTTTTATCCAGTTATCACATGAAAATGAAAAGCAATTCTGCTTATACATGTGTACATATGGTCATATTACATTTATTTTATTTAATCCGTCTCTACCCCGTGATGTGTTACAGATAGATTTAAATACTATAAATACATTTATTTTTTTCTCATATGATTCACTCCCACTCAATTTTCACTGCTAAACATGCGGTAACTTACTTGTAAAGCTAGTAAATGGGCTGCAGTCTTGGTATGACTCATCGCATGATGGTTTTAACTCATTTTGAGAAGAGTCATAGGTCGAGTCGAGCTCACTTTTTTCTATAGGTCAATTCGTTTTTCGATTTACTTTATTAATTATTTAAAAATTATTGTTTTAGGCTTATTTTGCCGTTTAGAAGGAAAGGAACGGCTTGGCCCATGAGGGCTACGAGCCTAAAAGTCGAGTCAAGCGAGTCCAAGATTTGAACACAAGTAGAATTTGGGTGTTTGAGGGTCCACTCAATCCATTGCCACTCCTACTTACAGTTACGTATGATCCTCAAAGCTTTAATAAGTGACCGTTGTAGTTATGATTGTGGCTTTATGAATTTCCCTTTTCATGTGATATATATTCTATTAAATCTCGACAATGAGCTCACTCCTATAAAAAAGAATAGGTAAAAAAAAAATGAAATGAAAATAGAGAAATTATATATTGTCAATGTGAATTAGATTATTTGGATTTTTATTCATTTTCAAATTTGATTTTTATTATTTATTATTTTTTGGTTAAAATTGATTTCTGATAAGACCTTAGATAATTATTAGAAATAGCAAGTTCCAGAGAGAAGCAAACTTTCTAGAATTCAAATCTAGATGGTCTTCCTCATACAAATTTATGTGGTCCTCGTCAAAGAGAGCACAAGATATCAACGAACATGTGTGGTCGAAGACGCTAAACTCCAAAATATTTATGATAACTTGAATGTCTTGTTATTGTCATACACGTTTCTTCGAGTCAAAAAAAAAGAATTATTATAACATTTGAATTATTCGGATAGATCTCTTTCAACAATTCATCTCCACGAAATTTTTACTTTGATACTTGTACATATTTCTTTATCCATTGGACAATTGAGTTTCTCAACTCAACTTTTCGATTGACGATATATTTCTCTCGTATTTATGGTATCGTATTCACGTAAAAAGCAAAATTAGCCCACTAGAATTTTGAATGAATAATGCATGCACAAGTTGTCGTGCATGCAGTTGTCCGTGCACATCTCTACATGACTATCTCGTCTTCCCTTGTTTGAATATCTAATTTGAAAAAAATATTGATATACCGTCTTTAAATGCATGAATACGGAACATATATTCTGTAATTCCGAAAATATCGTGTATTTTAATTATAATCGAACTTGTCGATATTACACAATTGTTTTTCTTTATCAAACATGGTACTAAAAATGGAATCCTAAGATTTTATTTACTTATTTTTAATGATATCGATGAATACAAGTTTTTGGCTAAGGTAAGTAGTAAATTTAATAACAAAAAGGCCAAAAATAAAAGATTCCATAACCCGACACAATCATAAATATAAGCTGGTTTCCCTCTATTTCCTTCCAAATATCCCCTACCCCACAGTCCCACAAATGCAAAAGATTAACGGTCAGTATCAAAACCATCATATCAGCTACGGTCACTGTCACTCCAACTGTACTTTTATCTGTATTAGTTCATCTCTCGCTATATATACACACACAAACATTTAAAGAGTGGAGAGGCACGTTTGGCTAATCTCAAAAGTCAATGTATGATTTGTATTTTTCCCTCTCATTTAAGTAGAAAAAGTTAAATTATTTAGATAAGAGCATATGAGTTACTTTAAATTCAATGTTGCTAAGAAATTCGAGAAACGATTTGAAAATTAGTTCGATTGTTTGACTTGTGAGACTGCTCGAGTTCTCGATCCTTTCTATTTTTTACGTGAATGTCTACTAGGGCTTCTAAAATATTATTTAATATAAATAACTTATTTAATTTATAAGAAAACAGTAAAATTTAAAACTTATAACCTTGAGGTTCCTGACTAATGCAAAAAAAGTAATTTGTTTTAAGCTCAGCCAAAAATGCAAAGAGCTATATATATATATATACACACACACACACATTAAGCATTTCCTTTTCATATATCTTACCTGTCGATTTCCCTCCCTCCCTTTCTTTCTCTCTCTTTACTGTTTTCTCTATCTAGAATTTTCGTTCGCCTTTGAGAAAAACTCTAATATCAAGTATTTTGAAAAGTAATTCCTTGAAAAGTACTCATTTCCTTCTTGAATCCTCATTTCACCCGTTTTTCAGAAGCAAAATTTGATTCGGAAACGTGATTTTTTCAAAAGCAAAACTTCATCTGTGATTTGGTTGAATTCTACAGTAATTCTCTGCATTTTCGTTGAGTAATAATTTGACTTTGATTTGCTTAAATTTGGGTGATTTTCGAGGCTAGATTACTTTGTGGTGGGAAAATTTAGTTTTTGGTTGCATTTGAGCTTCAGATTTGGGATCTAATTTAATTTTGAAGCATTTATCCAATTTTCTCTGGTGAGTTCTCAGCTTTTGTTTTTATGCATGGATATGTATGTGATTTTGCTTGTATATCTGGTGTCTGTATAAATGATTGGAAAAATTTTATTTATGGTCATTTATTTATTCATTCTTAATTAATACATTTTAAAAAAAGTTTAAGCTTTAATTGATTCTTTTATTATTCGGAGTAATACTTTCTGTTCCAATTGCAGGTTGATTGGCTGTGAAATTTGATCTCAGCTTTATATGTGAAGTCCAGAGATTTAAATTCTGCATATTGAAGTAAATTTATATATTAATTGGTGCATCTGAGTTTGTGAAGAAAAATGGTGTTTGTTTTGGGAAATTTATTAGCAAAGATGAACAATCTATCAGCATCTGACCATTCATCCGTGGTCTCCATTAACTTATTTGTCGCACTCTTATGCGCGTGTATTGTGATCGGTCATCTATTGGAGGAGAATCGTTGGATGAATGAATCCATTACCGCTCTTGTAATTGTAAGTGTATACACACATATATGTAGACTTGTATGTAGTGTATGTGTTTGGTTAGTGCATACGCGTGGATTGGACTTGTGTTTTAATCCATATTGATCATTTAATTGACAGGGTGTATGCACTGGAGTTGTGATCCTATTAATAAGTGGAGGAAAAAACTCGCATCTTTTGGTGTTTAGTGAGGATCTTTTCTTCATTTATTTGCTTCCGCCAATCATTTTTAATGCTGGGTATGTAAAGCATTTTAAGCATTCTATTCTTTTATTTGGAGAATAGTGATTCTAGTATCAATAATTTTATCAAGACATTCTTTATTTGTGATCTTTGAATTGGAAAGTACTATCGGGTTTTGTATTAATTATTTTCACGATACTATTTATTGAAAGAACAATGGGAAACCTGTATACGAGACAGTGTATTAGCCAAGTTAGTAAAGTGCAATTGTTTGTGCGATGATGATGCTAAGTTACATGGTTTGCTTTGCTTTAATCATCAGGTTCCAGGTTAAAAAGAAACAATTCTTTCGCAATTTCATGACTATAATGCTGTTCGGAGCGATTGGTACTCTCATATCCTTCATCATAATATCATTGGGTAAATCCTTTTGCCTCTGTTATTACTGTTTATAACCAAGTAGGGAAGTGCTCTTTTTCCACTTTTCTAATTTTTTACCATGAAAAGTGGAATCTAAGTTAGTAAAAGTCTGGATTGAGAAGTTCTTACATGCTAGTCTTGAGTTTGGTCAGCATCCTTCTTCAGTTTAAATAGCTGTAAATGAAATTGCTTTAATAAAACAGCACGAAAGAGAGGCTGATTTTCTCGCTTGGATATTAATGCCTAGCTGTCGTAATTGTTGTCAGACTCTCGTTCTTCACGTAGCTCCTAATCTGTAATTTGTATCTTATTATCATGTTTCCATATCCCGATTGAGCAATTGTTTTCCTGGAAAAGAAGAACATGCATGAGAGTGTGAGCAACTTCAAGCTATATGGTTTATATGCAACTTTTTGTCCTCCTTTCTCTGCTTAAGTAGTGCTTGTTTTTAAGGATAGACTGGTCCACTGGAAACATTTAGGGAGAAATAATTGAAAAGAAAAGGAGGTTTCTTTTGCAGCTATTTTTTTTTTTTTTCACTGTTAGGATTCCATTTGCTTCATCATTTAGAATATAACTAATTATCTGTTTTTGATTACTATCTTAAATTTTGTATCAGGGGCCATTACCTTTTTCCGAAATATGAATCTTGGTCTCGCAATAGGAGATTATCTTGGTACCTCCTGCCCTCTCTCTTTAATCCCTCTTAATTGTAGCTAATAATTTTTTTCTGTTACTCACTACACTTGCTTTCTTCCAGCAATTGGAGCAATTTTTGCTGCAACAGACTCCGTTTGCACCTTGCAGGTATATTTTGTTACTATATACTGTTGATTTCAGAATCAGGAATGATAGCCTTATGCATCAACTCTGATGGTGCAGGTGCTTAATCAGGATGAGACTCCCTTGCTATACAGTCTAGTGTTTGGCGAAGGCGTTGTAAATGATGCGACATCTGTGGTGCTCTTCAATGCAATCCAGAATTTTGACCTTTCTCATATCAGTCCAAGTGCAGCTCTGCAGCTAGTTGGAAATTTTTTATATTTATTTATTACAAGCACTGTGTTAGGAGTTGTTGTGAGTCTCCTTCCTTTTCCACCCTCTTCTGGAGCTCTTGCCCATTTGAGCCTTTGTATTCTTTTGAATCACATGATCTGTAAGTTTTAATGTTTGTTCTTATACCGCAGGCTGGACTGCTTAGCGCATACATCATAAAGAAGCTGTATTTTGGAAGGTCTGTGTTTAATCACCATACCAATGATTATTCCTCTCGCTCTTAATTAAGTTGAAACTTAAATTTCGAAGTTTATTTTATTAAAACATTTATTTTCCACAAGAGCTTGAAAAACTTCATAGGGCGCATAAGATTCCAACAAAGGCATAGAATTCTTGTGTGCCAGACTTGCCCTTTTTAACAAAATTTTGAAACCTTGCCTTTGGTTCATTGTTAATCTTTTAATGATTAGTTTTTGATTCATTTGTTTTGAACACCAATGGATGATTTCTTTACTGATAAATTCCTTACGACTAATTTCTGATCAATTCCAGGCATTCCACTGATCGTGAGGTTGCTATTATGATGTTGATGGCTTACCTTTCATACATGCTCGCCGAAGTAAGTTTTTCGAACATTGCATTTTTTTGTTCTGTGTGAAATCCCACACCTTCGAACTAAAGTCTTAACTTTCTAACGTGGATATATCTTGCAGTTATGTGATTTAAGCGCTATTCTTACTGTGTTCTTCTGTGGGATTGTGATGTCGCATTACACCTGGCATAATGTCACTGAGAGCTCAAGAGTCACCACCAAGTATGGGGTCTCTTATAATACTAGACAATTTGATACACGTTTTTGTGCTTGTGTCTCTCTCCCTCTCTTCCCCAAGATAAATTTCTATTAATGTATATCAACTCTTCTACAGGCACACCTTTGCAACATTGTCATTTGTTGCCGAGATATTCATTTTTCTTTATGTTGGTATGGATGCTCTGGACATTGAGAAATGGAGAGTTATAAGTGACAGGTATGGTCGCTAAGTAAATGAAAACAGTCACCTCGATATTTTTGGTGGACTACGAACGTGTTTGGCTAATCTTAAAAGTTACTCTTTTATCAAGTTTTTGATTCAAAACCTCTTTAAAAGCAAGTAGTTACTTCCACAAAAATGTTCTTTCACTTTTTTTAAGCTTAGCCAAACTGCACTAATTGTAATGGGGATTTAATGACTTTTTTTGTGCGTGTTTGTTCCTTCTCAATTGTCAGCCCCAAAACATCAGTATCCGTGAGCTCTATTCTACTGGGATTGATTTTGGTTGGAAGAGCAGCCTTTGTTTTCCCTTTATCATTCTTGTCCAACTTGACCAAGAAGTCTCCATATGAAAAAATTGGTTTTAAGCAGCAAGTACGAGCTTAAACATTCTCATTTCAAATTTACGAGATTCTTCATTT
>CAIGRB010141128.1:33383-71197 GCA_903798255.1 Fraxinus quadrangulata | reverse complement strand
GCTTGGCCATGCATACATTGAAGCCAAGTCTTGAAAAGCCATACAAATGTTTCTGTAGTTTCATTCGACACCAACCCACAACCAAAGAGTATTGACTGTCCATGATGATTAACTCCAACAAAAGGAGCAAATGGCATGTCATACTTATTAGTTAGGTACGTCGTATCAAATGTGAAAACATCGTCGAATTCCATATATGATTGCTTACTCCTATTGTCTGCCCAAAAAATATTCTTTAGCTGTAACTCTTCGTCTAAATCCATACTGAAGAAAAAACCTGAGCACCTTGCTTGCATGTTCGAGAAATAGGCTTGTATTGCTGCGGCATCACCTTCTCCAAGTCTTAACCGCATCACTTGTTCAACATAGTTTCGACAATCTTTTTCCACGCAAGTCATATTCTCATACCCCCTGCCTCTACGACTGCGGAGTTGTAACTCTTGTGCAACGGAATTCCTGCCATCTCATTTACTTCAAGCCGTCGTTTCACATGGGCACTCAATTCTTGGTTGCAAGGATACAACCTCGATTTCGAAGGACTTGTTTTATGATTGTGAATGAGATTGACTGTGTTAATTCTCCACATCCCACATGCATCTACAGATGCAGTGATCCTAGCTTTGCAGCCTGTCTGAATAGTAGCTTGCGGCTTCAAAGAGCAGCTGGTACTACGACTCCTTCCGCCTTCACGGCTACATGTAAACACAACATATCTCACAATTCCATTATCGTTCTTTTGCAAATTTCTTGTCCTAACTGGGAATCCTACGTCGTACGCATGTCTCTTGTAAAAATTATACAGTTTCTTTTCATCGTCGAACTTCATACCCACCTCGGGCACAATCACACCGTCTACTCCTATAATTCCGTCATCTACGAAGTTCGTACTGTCCAGAATGTTGTCATTATCGGACTCTAATAGAATGACATCATCTACCTCCTCCAAATTTGCCTTGCCTACAGTAAAAAAAAAAAATCAATTGCAAGGTTAATTCACTCTTTCTCCATACTCGATAAATTCTTAACAGAGGCTTGAACAATGCTATATTTATCATTTTAGTCAAACAGATAGGCATTAACATCTTCTGTGAAACAAACAAATTTATCACCCTTGGAGAATTTCCAAAGAGAATCAATGATAGCATGGCTATATTAGTAGGTAACTTGCATTTGAACAATATTATACTTCATTCCCTCTTCCTCACAGTTCGGTAAAATTGAAAAATGAGTTGAACATTTTCACAGAACAACTGGGTAAAAAATGAGCTCACAAGAAATCCATCGAAGGATATACCTTTTTTCGTCATTTGGTCGTATCAACGAAGCCGGCGATAGCTTCAAGCATGAACAACTCTTTCTGACACAGCTGAATGTATGAAGCGGTGACTGCTTCGAGTCGGAACACCTCTTCCCTAAACCTCTTTATCAGGCTCGTTAATCACATAAACCCATTTGGGGGAAACTGAAAGCAACAAACCTGTCGTTGGATTACATTGCTTCTGGGCGATAGGTTCAATATTTGGTGCCGATTTACGTGTTTTCGTGAGCTTCCGTCTGGGTTTTCATCTCTTCTCATGAGCAATTGCGTATTTGGTCCAATTGCTCACCTTTTCCTTCGTCCTTCTCTTATTGCCAGCCTTTTCCTCCTTTTTTGACTTTTTTTTTTAAGTTGCCTTTTCACGTCACAGTGTAATCCAATGGGTAAGCACAAATGTACAAATAACAAAATTCATACAGAAAACATCTTATACAAAATAAAAGTATCTTTAAATTTGGAGATTGGATTTTTTTATGCACTCCAACAAGTTCTGTATCTTGACTTTTTATTTTGTTTGTCCAATGAACATTTATTAATTTCTTCCCACCTTTTATTTAACATAATTTTTTGATACGTTAATGATTAATCAATTCAAATATGATTTGCATATTTTATAGTATTAAGATATTTGTACAGCTTGATTGACAAATTGATGACATGAAAATATTATAATTACTGGATTAAATGTGAGAGGTATGAAAATTGATGTGAGATTATATCAGTGTAAAATTGGTAAGATGTGTAAATCATGACGTAGATGTAGTAAGATTGTACTTTATATTATAAAGTATTGAAATTTGTAACTTATTACATGTAATTGTTGTACATTAAAAATAGAGAGTGGTGTTGACCCTCTAAATTTAAAAAGTCAAATTCATTTTCTATTTTAAGAGTATAGTCAAGAGATTTTCTAAACACAAAATACTCTCTATTTTAGAGAGTCAATACTTAGAAATGAGTTTCAAAAATTTTCTGTTTTAACTTTTTAAAAGAGAGAGTGGATTTGACTCTAGAAATTTAGAGAGTCAAACTCAATCTCTTATTCTTAATGTACAATAATTGTATTTAATGTATTACAAATTTCAATACTTTACAATTTAAATTATTGAAATTACATTTAAATTGATTGTTTATTAACATATAAAAAATTATGTTAAATAAGATATGAGAATAAATTATTAAATTTTCTTCAGAAAAAACAAAATAATGGGTCAAAATATAGAGTTTGTTGGAGTGCATAAAAAATTTAGGCTCCGTTTGATTCTCATTATTATAGAATAAGAATGAAAAATATAGCTGTTATTGGGTCCTCACACAAGAGATAGAAATTCAAAATTGATGACTTGATGTGATAGATAGCAATCATATTTTTCATTTTTATGGATGAAAAATAAGAAACAAACTGAGGCTTACTATTTAAATTCAAATATGTTATTTATTATATATAAGATGCTTTTATAAATAGAGAGTTTATTGAAAATACAAATTAAAATATAAAATTTATTAGAAAACGTTTTTAAGTATCGATTCTCTAAAATGGTAAGTATTTAAATATAGCGAGTTTCTTCAATGCTCTGGACAAAGTGAATTACATCCAAAAGAAAAATTTTAAAAAAAAGGTCTTTTTAAGAACACGTTTTCAAATTTAAAAACCAACGACTGAAAAAAAGTGGGAAAACAGTATAAAAAACCACTATTCGCAGTTTCTAGGTAGTTTAAAGGGTACAACAGAGTTATACGAGCATAAAATTAAAGGGTAGATTCACTCTCTCATGGCTAGGTATTAATGCTCTATATCTCTATCGTTCTCTCCCTGTTTCGTGCGCGCATATGTATGTGTGTGTGTGTGTGTGTCTATATATATGCGCAGCAGTTCTTTTCTTTTTGGGCATATTTGATTGCATATGCATATGATCACGGTTTATCAGTTGTATCTTTTAGGTCTCGAAGTCAAATGTGACACGTGATTATTTTAATTTAATCAAGATGTAGTTTTTGCATGACATTCTTGAAAGATTCCATGCTGTTGACGCCATTGACCGTACCAAAAAGCTATGATCTTCACCAGCTGCTGTTGAATCGGAAATTGATAGTTTCGTGGATTCTGATGTTAGGAGGAAAAAAATTGGGTTTATTGTTGAGGGTTTTATTTAAAAAAGTGGGTAAGATTTTGGATCTGGGCAGTTTTTATTGGCATTGGAGATAGCAATCTCATACTTTCGTTTAAGGATGATTTAATCCATAAACATTGCGAAATTGAGGGTTTATAACTCATGGATAGGATTACGTTTGTTGCTAACATTGTGTTTGATGTTCACTACTGATGCTTAAAACTTCTTTCTCTAATAACCACTAAATGTGATGGCATTGAACTCCAAATGTAAGAGTGGGTTGTGCTATTTCCAGGTTCAGTACCATTGAGGACCGATCATGTATTTCAGCTTAATGTAAAATGTATCTTAAATCATTGATTCTTTAAGCCGTGTTTTGCATTTGTTGAATAGTTTCGTTTTCAAACAGAACTAAAAAGAAAAAACCAACAAAAAGCTCATGTAGCAGAGTAAGCTTATTTGGAATACACCTTAGTTTTGTCTTATCCTACTGCTACTAATTTTTTATTTTTTTTATATATGTACATATTTGTGCCTTTTTGACATATGGATTGCTAGGCTATTTGGATATAGTTTCTTGATGAAAAGTTTGGAAAAAATAGCATAATTAGTTTTTACAAATTGTAACATTTGAGAATTACATTCATGTATTCTTGACTGCACATCTCCTTATGATTTTCGGTTATTTTGCTCGATGTATTATTATGTTAACACGATATTTTTAAAAACAAAAAATGTACCAAATTGGTTCACCACAGACTTTTATTATAGACTAACCTGTAAATGGTTTTCGTTACCTTTCAATATTTTTGTCAAATAATGTTTGCTTTGTACATTTTTTTATACTATTCACGCTTTCCTTTTTTTCAGCTCTCAAGTAGAGCCTAACAATTAGTTTGCGTTATTTAACATGCAGCCCATATTCTTGCTTGATATTTCTGAAAATATGACAAAATAGGATGTTTTTCTCTCAAATGGTTCACTGGAGTTTCCCTTTTTCATACAAAAGTTCCATTTGTAAAATAATATCATCATTTCCCATCCCTATGAGTTGAAATTGATTCCTCAGGAAATAGAGTTATTATATTTAAATCTGAGAATGATGGCTGCGTGTAATGAGACATTTAATCACTTAGATAGAATTGTTGATTTGGAAGTTCTGTTAAGGTATATTATGCTTGATAATAATATATGATTTGTCTAAGACATCAACTTCCTGTCAATTTTAATAAAAGAAAGCAGTCAATGGAGCTTCACATATCCGGTTTTCTTAACAATGTCTTCTGATTTGATAGCTTATTGGTCACTGATTAAGTGATATTGCCTTGAATTCTATAAGACGGGGAAGTAATATGTATCTTGTTGCAAAAATAATGTGGAGAGAGATATAAAGAAACATTGGAGGAATTTGTTGCATCTTTCTTGTCATACTGGAGGCAATTGTAGGGCAACTTTTTTACAACTGAGGTTGTGAATTTTGTGATGATACTTTTTTTCTCTTATGTATACCCTTTTTGTTCTGCTTATCAAATTTTCATTCCTATTATGTTCTGTTAGAAATCGAAGATATTAAGACTTAAGAATCTCCTAAAATTTGAATTTGATATGAAAGATTTAGGGAATGCCAAGAAAATTTTGGAGATGGTGATTAATAGGAACATGAAATAAAATATATTGACTATATCTCAAGAAACATACTTGAATAAAGTTAGAACCAAATTTGGCATGAAAGAAGCTAAGTCTGTGAATGTTCCCCTTGCTGCCTACATGAACCTCTCTTCAACTCAATGTCCTAAAACTGAATCTGAATTTAAAGATACGAAGAACATTCCATATGCTAATGCCATAGGATCTGTCATGTTTTTTATGGTTACAACTAGACCTAATTTGACATATTCTATCAGTTTTCTAAGTAGGTTTATGTCTAATCCGAGGAAACCTCATTAGGCCGGGTCAAAGTGGGTATTGAGTTATATAGCTAGAACACTTAGAGTTGGGTTGGTGTTTAAGAAGGGATCTGATTCATTAACATTGAAAGGGTATGTAGACTCTGATTTCGCCTGGGATAAAAATTAAAGAAAGTCTACTACCACATATTTCTTTACACTTGGTGATAATTGTATCACCTGGAAGTCACAACTTCAACCTATTGTCACATTATCTAGTACTGAGACTGAGTATGTGGCAATAGTTGAATCTGTAAAAGAGTGTATCTGGTTAAATGAAATTTTGGGAGAGTTAATTTTTTTACATGAGACACCTATAATTTTCATTGATAGTCAAAGTACTTTACTTTTATGCAAAAATCATGTGTATCATGAAATATCCAAGCATATTGAGGTGAATTACCATTTCATAGTGAGAAAATTGCATGTTGTGAGATTATACTTGAAAAAATTCATACCGATGTGAATCCATCTGATATGGGAACCAAAATACTACATTTAAATAAATTTAGAATTTGTCTATCTTTATTGCATATTGATACTGATTAATCTTTTGCAGGTACCTGGATGATTATGTAGGGTAAAATTATCGCCCTATGCATTGTAACAACTAGAGGAGTAAGGGGTTTTCAGAACCAAGGTGAAGATTGTGAATTTTGGTTCCTAAAACACGTTTTCATAAGTAGAATTGCGCTTTTTAGGCTTGGACTGTCCACTTAGCATGTTGATATTGGCTCATTAGCTTTCATTTGGATCTGTTTTTGTTTGGACTCACCTGGACCATTAGATCTCATCTATGGCTGAGGATTGAAGCTTAAAATACTCATTTGGGTCATTGTACCGTCACTTGATTTTTTCCTTCATCTGGTTCCTTTTTTTTTTTTGCTCTCTAGCTGAGGCGATTCTTGCAGTGTTTTCTTCGAGGGTTTTATTTTCTTGTGTAGTGATTAGCCTTCTGGTTGTGTAGTGATTGGTCAGGTCTGAGCCTTGATTATTGCGTGATTATAGTGGTTATGTATAGTGTTTTAGGTTGTATTTTTTGAACAAATACAATCGTATTTTTCGAACAAATACAATCGGTATTTTTCGAGGCTGTGAAGTTGTTGTTTGTAGTATAGATTAATTGGGAGATCCAGTTTGTGGATCGATGACCATGTGATGTTTGGTTTTTCAGTCTGAGTCTTGGTTGTACAAACTCTTATAACTCTCTCTTGAAAGTTCTTGCATAGTGACAGACTCGATTTACCTCTGATATCCCTAGGTTAGGCTTGGCCGAACTGGGTGAACAATTTCTTGTGTCATTTACATTCTGCCGTGTGAGTTTTTGAGAGTAATTGGGTGTTTGTGCATGGTATTTGATTGAAATAATACCAACATGTTGCTACTTCTACTCTTCTGGAGCTCTAAGATGGCTTCTTTTGTGTAGGTACAGGCTTGGGTCTGGACATTGGAAGGAAGGGAGGTCGAAGAAGGATGAGGGACAATTCGTTCTTTCGATGAGGCAAGCTTGTGCATTACTTTGGATAATCCCGAAGATGAAGATTTGGAGGAAGGGCGAGAGAATGGTATTTTCGATGAGTCGTCATCATCGGCAAAAGAAAGTAGGCTTTTGGTTGGGGGTCGTGAGGGTATTTTCTTGGGTTTATTGATGGCGAAGGGTTTTCTTGTGGCGGTAGAAGTGCTTTTGATTGGGGTGATGGTAGATGATTTGTCTTCTTCTCTGTCGTCGTCGCCGCCGTCATCAGCACTAGCCACAATTATAAATAAAAACAAAATTTTAGATTGTAAGGTTTTTTATTCTTGGTACTAGAATTGAGAATCAATTTGAAAATTAGTCGGTTCTCGATTTTAACATCTAAATCGATTAAAAGTTTAGTAGAATCGGATCAAACCTATCAATCTACGTTGATGATACAAATCGGATCAACAAAATCCTACTCATCTAGCTACAAATTTCACTTTTTAAAATTGCTAATTTGGATGCTCAAACAGGAGCAAGAAGTAAAATAGGTATTTGAGATAGAAATATTCAAATTGCATGCCTTCTTCTTCAAATGAGGGGGTATTTATAAATCTCTCTTCAAATTTTGGGACGATTTGAGAGAATGACAGATGGTATCTTTTTATTGGATATCTTTTAATTGATTCGATTAAGAATCGCAGTTTATTCACTTGCCCACGTGTTCTTTATTGATACATGTACCCGTCTAGATATGGAAAATGGTTTTTAATCCTTAGGAAAGCCTTCAATTTCTTTGTTCCCCGTGCATTGCTATATATTTCGCTTAACAGCTAGCTAGGTTCGTAGATTGCACTTTGACAGTTAATACATACATAGTCCCCCAAATCCGATTTTAATATTTATATTAAATTTAGAACTTTATTTGCCATATGCTATGATTGGCGAAGCTATTGAGAGTTCTTTGCCTCACATGTTCATACTTGGTCGTTAGGGAAAATATGAAGAACATGTTTGTGACCATTTGTTATTTTGTATGCAGATTGCCATATTTGCATTGTTTTAGGTTAGTGACATATAACTCTTTTGGATGCATGTGGGTTTTGATTCACCGCCTAGTCATTTTCAACTGTTATGATTGTTACTATCATGTTTTAACGGCTAATACCTCTTGCCAAAATCTATGAACATAAATATTGTAGTTGATATTCTTTAATTTGCAGTCTAATTTCTTTCAAGCAAATTTCCTATTTTAGTACCTACTGTTTTTTTTTATCCTTATCGAACACATCTTTCCTGCAATATCTTCCCAAATTGATCCTCAAAGTGCGTTTGGCGATTCCGATCCTGAGAGTTCTAGTTCCAAAGGTGAAACTTCTAGCACCTCTTTTTTTTCAATGGAAATTTTATATTTTGATGTTCTTCCTTATAGAACCATGACTCATTCTGGTGCATATATCAACTCAGAACTTCTTGGTCAAGCAGGAAGTTTTCGACTGGGATGAAGGTACGTAATGAGGTAGGTAAAACCTCTAATTTGCTAGTTGATCTTAATGAAAATGATGGGAACATTTTTTAGGCTTCAAAAATCTTTAGTGATCTCTCTGAACAAGACTAGCTGAAATCAAAATCCATTTCAATATTCTTAATGACATAGAGCTATTATGTCTCACACCATTTTGAATGGCGGATTGCTCACGCCCAGGCTGCATAGCTATTCATAACAATTCATTGGATATGGGGGCTCAGGGTTTAGTTTCACCACTTTTTTAGGAAGAGTCCCTTCTCCTTAGATTTTACGTCTTCCTAGCTTGCTCCAAGTGGGTAGACCTAATTTAAAAAAAAAAAAAAATTAGCCGGCTCTGCCCATTGCCACCTCTAGCTGTGGATTTCGCCTAACTGTAGCCGGCTCGGCCCATTGCCACCTCTAGCTGTGGATTTCGCCTAACCGGTAATTACTTTAGTCCACATTTTTTACCATTGAAAGGAAAACGCCTTTTAAAGAACGTGTATTTTCAAATTTCAAAACAAATGACTGTAAAAAAAGTGGGAAAATCGTACGGAAGTCAAAAAGACCACTTTATTCAAGACCCACTATTCGTAATTTCCAGGAATTAAGGGTATAGAGTACATAAGAGAATAAAAGTGAAGGGTTCCTAAGAATTTGATGCTTTGATCCTCGCATTCACTCTCTATGGCTAGGTATTTACGCTCTATCTCTATCTTTCTCTCTTTGTTGCACGAGCGTGTATGTGTATATGTATATGTATGTGTGTGTGTGCAGCAGTTTCCATTTCCCCCTCTCTTTGGACATATTTTATTGCATATGTTTATGATTACACTTTATTGGTAGTACCTTTTGGCTCTTGAATTCAAATAGTGACTGGGTAATGATTTTAATTTAATCAAGAAGAAGTTTTGTTGACGCCATTGACCAAGGGATACCGAAAAGTTTTGATCTTCATAAGCAGTTGTCGAATCGGATATTGATAGTTACTTGGATTCTGATGTTAGGAGGAAAAAATGGGGATTATTTGTTGAGGGTTTTCTTCAACTTTCAACGCTTGAATAAAGAGTTTAGTTTGAGTTTAATTGGTGGGGTAGAATACATTTTATTGGTTTAAAGGATCGGGTATGTTGTTTGCAGAATATAAATAATGGTTTGAAGGTTTTAAGCGGGTAAGATTTTGGATCTGGGCAAGGTTTTATTGGCATTGAAGATAGCAATCTCATACTTCCTTTCAGAGATTTTTATCCATAAATATAGTGAAAGTGAGGGTTTATAACTCATGGCAGGGATGCTTTTTATTGCTAACATTATGCTTGATGCTTGACATTGCTTTCTTAAATGTGATGGCATTGAACTTCGAATGTAAGTGGGTTGCACTATTTCCTGGTTCAGTACCATTGGTGATGAATTATTCAGCTTAATGTAAAGTGTATCTTGAATATTTGATTTAAGTCACGTTCTGCATTTTTTTTTTCGTTTTCAAAGAGAAACTAAAAAGAAAACAACCAACAATAAAGTTCGTTTAGCAGAGTGTAAGTTTATTTGGAATACATTCGCCTTATTCTTGCTGCTGCCACTAGTTTGTTTTCAAATTATTTATAGAAAGTTGTGCCTTTGTGACATATGGATTGCTAGGCTATTTGGATATAGTTTCTTGATGAAAAATTTGGGAAAAAAAAAATAATAATAATAATGTAATTAGTTTTTACATATTGTATTATTTTAGAATTGCATTCATGTTCTTGACTGCACAAATTATTATGATTTTCTGTTATTCTGCTCAATGTATAATTATGTTAACATGATATTTTTATAAACCAAAAACTGTATCCACTTGAATCACCACAAACTTCGATTAGAGAATAATTTGGAAATGGTTTTCATTACCTTCAATAGCAAATATTTTATTTCACCAATTTTCACTTTGTACATTTTTTGATACTATTCACGTTTTCCTTTTTCCAAACTGCTCTCAAGTAGAGCCAAACAATTATTTGGATAATTTAACATGCAGCCCATATTCCAGGTTGTGTAATAATATTTCTGAATATAGGACCAAACAGGATGTTTTCCTCTCAAATGGTTTGCACAGGAGTTTCCTTTTTACATACAAAACATTTCATTTGAAAAATAAGAATCTTTTTCTATCCCTATGATTTGAAATTGTTTCCTCAGGAAATAGAGTTATTATATTTAAATCTGAGAATGGTGGCTGCATGTAATCAGACATGTCATCAGTTGGATAGTATTGTTGATTTTGGAAGGTCTATTAAGTTATATTATGCTTGATAATAATATCTGATTCGTATAAGACATAAATTTCTAGTTAATTTTAGAGGGTGTTTGGTGGGGATTAAAATTAGATATTTAGTGGATTGTGATTGAAGTTTTTGAAATGTGTGGTTGAAAAGATGTGAGATCCATGAAAAATGTGGTTAATATTAATTGTTTGACTTTGATTTACATTAAAATCAGATTTTAATCTGGCCCAAACTGGCCCTTGGTGAAAGAAAGCAGTCAATGGAGCTTCACATGTCCTATTTTCTAGCTTATTGTCACTGATTAAGTGGTATTGGCTTGAATGCTATAAATGGGGAAGTAAAATGTATCTTGTATCTTTCTTGTCGTACTAGAGGCAGTTTTGTAGGCAACCTTTTTACAACTGAGGTTGTATTTTTGTGATGATATTTGTTTTTTAATAATAATTATTATTATGTGTGCCCTTTTTGTTTTGCTTATCTAATTTTCACGTCTTTCATGTTCTTTTAGTATCTTCTTAAGACTCGATTAAGAAATTCATCTTATATTTTGCCTTTAGACCATTCAGTATTCACCAGCATTTCTTCTGCCAGGACTTATAATTTTGACTAAATTATCTTTGGAAACCCTGCAGGCCATCATGGTTGGTTGACAGCAACAGAATTGCAACTAAAATTAGGAGTGCTTCAGGTGCATCTGATCCATTAAAAGTCAATTGGCAAAGCAACCCATCAAAATCTTGCCCAAATTGCCAATATATTATTGACAACAGTGATGTATGATTTGTTTCTTATGCATATTGTTTTGCCTTTTAATTGAATGCGCTTGTATACTATGGATCTACCTTTCAGTTTCTGGTTCTAGTAGAAGCTTGTGCTGTTATCTTCTTTGAAATTGCTTGCTGGACGTGTGCTGGATAAGTACCTGTAAACTGAATAATATAATTCCGCCCAATTACCAATCTGCCCTCTCACCCCCTAAACGTTAGGGAATAATTTGTTGTGGAAGTTGGGAACAAATTTTAAAGATATTCAAAGTCTAATTTTTATTTTTATTTTGTCATTTTTATAAGGATTGTAAACATATAAACTTTTTATGGATTGGTCATATTCTGGACAAAGGATCTTGCTTTTTGTTGATATCGTTTATATGAGAATACATTAGTTTTCCACTAATATTGCAGAACAATTTTGGTCGCTTTTATTAAACAAATTTGTCTTTATTTTGAAGTGAATTCACAATTGCTAGACTTGCCAGGATGCTCTCTTTGTTTATTATATCCGTGTAACTGAACTTTATAACTGTTGTCATCTGATCTACGTTTACTTTATAAGTAAGCTTCTAATTAGAACTGAATTTTGCAACACACGTTAGAATGTTACTTTTTGAAAGCAAAGAAGTTCCTATTATTTGGTCGATTCTAATTTCGACAATAATATGTTTGGCAATAGAGCAACTTTAATACAAATTTTCTCTTTATCAGGTAGAAAATCAGTGGCCGGGTTTACCCAGAGGCGTGAAATTTGATCCTTCTGACCAAGAGATCATTTTTCATTTACTTGCAAAAGTTGGTGTTGGGAATTCGAAATCTCATCCTTTCGTTGATGAGTTCATTCCAACAGTTGATGAAGATGATGGCATTTGTTATACGCATCCTCAATATTTACCCGGTACATAAAAAATTTACTGCATTCCCTTTTCGTTTTCTTTATTTCCTTCCTGCATTTGATTCACAACTCTTCCAGTTGTATTTACTTTTAAAGAATAAAAGTTATTTTCAGGTGTGAAGCAGGATGGAAGTTCATCCCACTTCTTCCACAGAGCAATCAAAGCTTATAATACTGGGACACGAAAGCGTCGAAAGATACATGATGTTAATATAGGATATGTTCGTTGGCATAAGACTGGTAGGACAAAACCGGTCTTCCTGGATGGTGTTCAACACGGTTGTAAGAAAATTATGGTTCTGTATGTCAGCCCAGTTAGAGGTGGAAAGGCAGAGAAGACTAATTGGGTAATGCATCAGTATCACTTGGGTATGGGGGAAGATGAAAAGGAGGGAGAATATGTCATCTCGAAAGTGTTTTATCAGCAGCAACAAGTTAAACAAAGTGAAAAAACTGAAGAAGCTGTTCATGAAAGCATTGATGTGATGGTTGCTAAAGTGGATCCTGTCACTCCCAAGTCTGTGACTCCTGAACCTCCTCGCACTGAAAGGAGATTCTCCAATATCGAGACAGGAGAGGAATCTTTGGTTCCTGGTGTTCAGGTAAATTTAGTATTAGTTTTTTCACAATAATTATTATCTTCTAGTGGTAAATGTGGTGGGGCACCCGGGTATGTTCCTCTTTCAATTTCAAAATTGGTTCTGTGTTTTAGCTTCTCGACCAGGGAAATATGGAAGAGGAAGTGGAAACTCCGTCCGAGCCCAATAATCCAGATCACAACACAGAGAACAATGGTGATCGAGTGGAAGATAAGAATGGTGATGAGGCTGTCGATGACACGAAATGGTGGGAAAATGAGTCGCAATTTCTTTTGAGTTCACAGCAACTTGTGGAAGGCCTATCTTCGTGCGATGAGTTTCTCCAAACCCAATCTCCAAATAGAGATGGAAACGAAAAGGATCGAGGACTGAATCACAAAACCCTTCTCTCTGATTATGCTCGCTTAGGACCGGAGGATCTGAAGAAGGATTTGGAGGAGTGCCAAGGTTTGGCAGATCCATTAAATCCCGCAAACATAGAGCTTGATACACCTTCAGATTTCCGGTTGAGCCAACTTGTAAGATCTGCTTCCTCTTTGAATTCTTCTTTTTGGACTTAATAAGTATATTGTTGGCTATAAGTAAGTTGTAAAATAGATTATTTTTGTATTGGTCAAAGAAAAAAATAAGTTATTTATTTTGTAATAATGTAAGACTTACTTTTTAAATAAGTAACCTTTTTTACTTAAAAAGTTTGGGAAAATTAAGTTGTGATATTTCTCAAATAATTTTGCAGGAGTTTGAGTCACAGGAAAGTTATATACCTTGGGGAGGAAGCATATCTGGCAAGGCAATCGACTAACATTAGCCGACGTCTCAAAGGACTGCTAATTTGCGATGACACATTTTGCAAATCTTTTTGAGTTGAAGTGACGTTCTTGTGTAACTACTGCTTGTATATATTCTATGCTACTTGCTCCTTTTTGAGGATATCAATTGATTTTGTATTTCGTGCTGTCGTCGGTTCTTTTGTTAGACCAAGCTAGTCATATTGTAGTTGCTCCCTGTATGAGCGGTCAAATCTGTTCAGTAATCATCCTTCTGTAGTTATACTTGCACATAAACAATCCAGTGCTAATTCTGACTTATTGTGTCTATTTATTTATCCTCTAGTATGCTAGAAATGTGAAGACAACATTTGATTATAAATGCTTCGGAACCCCGTAGCACAACGACAGTCAAGGACAAATGAACAGTGTACTCAGACTGAAATCTTATACATTTAGAACTTGTTTTGTCCCTTAGAATGATCATTAAGACCCTTGCATTCCCAATCCTTGGAAGCTGCATCAGTGTTTGGAAGTGGGACACTGTTGAATAAGTTGTGTGAAACCAGGACAAATGCACCTTGGATGAGAGGAAAATCAATGAACCTGGACAGCCTTAAAGGTCATTAAGTCTGTCTGAAAATATGGTTCAGAGAGACACTGGGGCATAATTGCTTTAAGAGAAACTGGAATTTCATGCAAAATGTCCCGTAGATTGGAAGTCAGCTGGCTATCATAACATTATGTCTAGGGATAGTGACTTTGTATTATGATACCTTGGAAAATCAGACATGAAGGGCCTTTGACACCCTGGTCACTGACACTGATAAATGCTCATTTAGGAGCATACAGAAATTCTGATAAATTATTGTGAATCTCATTTTCACCATTATTTGCTCAAACTTTTGTGTTGCCTATCGAGTGCAAATCTTGAAGAAAACTCAGCCAAAGATGCTCGGGAGCCAGCTCAATTTTCCATGAGTAGGGGCGAAGTGAGAAGACAATTCTTGATTTGGTACTCAAATTGACAGACTTTTAAATTTTAACTAAAGCGCATATTAGATAATTCTCAATGGTCACTATTTACGTTGTATCTTAAGATAGACACACACGACTCGTGTTATTGGAAGAAGGTTTTAATGTCCTATCATTCACACAACATTGTTCTTCACCTAGGTAATGTGATTGGGGATGAACCATCTCACTTGAGTTTTAACTCGTTAAGATATTATACTACAAATCAAACAATTTACTCGAGCTCAACTTAGTGAAAATTCATTTAATACAGGCTTGAACCATTACTAACTGATATTTAAACATATTTTTGAATTTACATATTATGTATCAAATTTGACCAACATGACATAACCTGCAACATCTGTAAATTAAAAAAACGCGTGACAAAATAAATACTTCTAGATTTAACTAGAAACAATTAGAGCCGTAAGCTAGCATAATTTCTAACAGTCTCTTGCAAGTCTTGAGAAGAACCTAACCTAGTATGCCAAGGAGGAATTCAAATCGAAATTTTATATTATCCCATGAGCAGCCCCATCCACCCCGCATGTTTACAAGAAAGTTCTAAAAAGTTGCAACATCTAGAATTGAAAATAAGACTAAAGTCGACTCGTTTCAATTTTAAAATTAAAACCAATTAAATTATAAGTGAAGCTGTTAAGGATAAATTTAATATTGAAAAAATATGAAACAATTAACTCATATATACAAGGTTGATCATTCATCTTAATAATGTTAACTTTTTAAGATGAAATCTCGAGTTTTATATGATATTAGGATTCATTAAACTCAAACGAACATTTTAATATATCCAACTAAGACATGGAATAATTAACTAACATGTAAGAGTTTGAGTTACTTCTCTTAACAAAATTGACATTTTAAGATCAAATATTAAGTTTTAATAAAATTATATCGAGTTAACAAGTTCGATTTGATTCGATTTAGTTTGAATAGTTTCGAATAAAGATCCTAGCACCTAAACTTGTGTATGTATACGTCCAATGTATGAAAGAAAATGCAGAAAGATAACGAAATTCATTAAAAACTACACACTCCTATAAGGGGTAAAAACATTAAAATCAACAGGCAGATTATGTTGTCTAATCAAATCATGTAATAAATATATTTTTAACAAACAAATCTTAGTAGTTGGCAATTATGATTCATGGTTAAATGAAAATTGTTGGTTGTTTACCTAATATTCTTAACCGTCTACTCTTAACTACTATATCTTTATGGGAATAGTTGAACATTGAATCCCAAGTTGGTGTGGTCCAATACATGCATGCAGAAATGGGTAGTTTGGTGTTGCATCATCATTAAATTCATTTTATTTCTTTTAATCATACAAGAATGTGTATATGCATAGTGTATCTATAGTGCAACATATAATAGTCCTACAATGATTACAAGAGAATTTAAAAGAGACGGGGTGGGGTCGTGGCGCACGTGGGGGTGGATGAGGCTGCTGCTTTGACTCATCACATTGTGCCGGCCGTGTGGGGATGGCTTGGCTATTTTACTTTTATGGCCGACAACAGAATTTTGGATTGGGGATTCTTATCCAGCCTCATATACACTGTCCCTCCCACTGGTATTGGAATTTACGTGAAGAACTCTAAAATCACAGGAAAACCATGGACGGTATAAAAATTTCAATATATGAATTTTGTTACAATCACACAAAATCATACTAAGAAACACAACTTAGTGATAAAATACTAAGGTGATCCTCCATTTATAGAAATACAAAATAATAGGATTTTAGTTTCTAATCAATACGGGATTCTAAACGATCACATTACAAGTAGGAAACCAAAATTCCTATCCGATATCGAATGAACAAATATAATCCTATTTTAATTGAACAATATCGAGTCGACCGTGGTATGTAGGTGATGGGAGATTCCAAGGGAGGCGAAGGTCTTAGTGAAGGCGGTGGCTAGCGTGGAAGAATGGGTAGTGAGGAATGAGGGTGAACAACCTGTTGCGGAAGGGTCGGGAAGCCATCATGCTAGCAGCCACCGCTATCTAAGGGTTTGAAATCGAACGTTAATGTGGTGGTTAGAAAGCAGAATGCAAAGGATGTCATACGGGATGAATTTAGGACAGTCATGGAGGCCCACACGAGAAAGGTGGGATGTTTTACTCTGAAGATACCAAAGAGTTGGCCATTAAAGACAGGCTTCTAATTGCAAAAGAAAATGGCTACCCAATTGCTATAGCAAATGTGACTTTCTCCGGGTACAGTTTGAAAAAGAATTTTCAGTATGAACATATTGTGGGGGCTTTGAAGAGAGATTTTTTCATTGCTTACAGAAGTAGATTGTGGCTCTTGTTGCTTTATTCTAGATAAGAAAAAATGTAATCCACAAATTAGTTTTTCTTTTATTTGATTGAAAAAGTTGAAACCTTGAAGTGATTGATTTTTTGCCTTGAATTTAGTCGTCTACTGTTTTGTGGTGAATCCGTATTTAAATAAATATGAAATAATGAAAGAATTTACCTTATAACTAGGATAATTTCAATTTTTGTTGTCACTAAACTTTAAGTGAAATCTCAATTATGTTATTCAACATTAATTTATCTTAATTAGGTCACTTATTTTCAATGTTAATTGTTACACCTTGAAAAACTAGGACCCATGAAGGGGCCCAATTAGTCTACGTGCCGAACAACTCGGGGGCCCATGCCTCATATACTGGTATAGTGTAACCCAACCACACGTAGGCGAATCGATTCAGGTGCGAACAACCTGTCTTTCTCACATAGAACATCTGGATTGATCCTGTTACATGCAAACCCCATTGTAAGAGCCGGCCCAGGATCAGGCGGTGACGAGATTTTGAATGGATCTCACACCATGTAAATT
The DNA here is from genome assembly GCA_903798255.1 of Fraxinus quadrangulata. NCBI lineage: Eukaryota > Viridiplantae > Streptophyta > Magnoliopsida > Lamiales > Oleaceae > Fraxinus > Fraxinus quadrangulata. The sequence goes on along the minus strand of CAIGRB010141128.1, from coordinate 53,669 downwards.
GACAAGACAATTCACTGCACTACCGCCGTTATCCTATTTGATCAAGTCTAAACTACAAACTAGGCTTTATGGATACAAAAGTTGTCTTAACATTTAAGGCTGGAATTGATTGATGTATATGACAAGAGAGGGAAGTCGATTGGATGAGGCCACGTGCACTATCATCCAATGGACCCCATTCATTTTGCCCAAATATAAAAACTCATACTTGATGTCATTCAAAGATAATACAAGTTTAGACTCTCAAAATTATATTCTTGCTACTCACACATTTTACTTTTCAACTCCAAAGCCGACCCCCATATTTTACATTGGAGTCTCATGTTTAAAGCTCTCACACACCCTAAAACTACTTCACCAACTGACTTGACATTGAGAGTGTGCACGGCCAACTACACCCCTTCCGAAGAAGGCTACGTGTGACTAACAGTTTGTCCAAGTGTGCAGGAATTCAGCTTGCGTAGATATGAGAGGCCTTGGGATTTGTTGGCCATGTCACTAGTACGTTTTTTGGGGTCAACATTAATAATTAGGTTAGTTCTCGTTACTGGACTTAAAAGATCGACAAAGGAAGGTAGGAATCAGAATGATCAAAAAGAATTCGATATCACAGTTATCAGATAGTTTTGTGGGAGTATTTGACTTGATAGTAGGATGGCTCGTTTGAAGTCTTCGAATATCTTGTATTAGTTTACAAGTAATTTTTACACCGATCGTCACTTCTCACTAAAGGCATGTTTGATTGCAAGTATGTAATTTGCATATAAATAAAATAAATTCTAGGCAATTCAGTTGCCTAGAACTTATTTGTATGAAAATTATTAATTAATTTAATTTTCATCCTAGAAAATATATGATTTGTTCATTTTTATTGGTAGGTAGATGAGAGAAAGAAAGAGTGAGTGAATTATCTAAAAAATAAAAATTACATCTCCCTAAAGAAAATATTTTTCTCGTTTTTAATAAAAATATAGTCACATGACCAAAAGTAGGAAAATATTTCCCGTGGAAAAAATTCATAATCAACAATACAAAAGTAAAAAATTAAGTGGAAAAAACACATTTTTCATGAAAAATATTGACAATCAAATGCACCCAACACTAACATTATTGAACATTGCGTCTCATAACACGAGACCAATGCCATCTTATCATCTTATTGGTTAAAAGATTAGCATAGTTTAGACAATCTACAGTTGGTTGCTACTTTCTCTCTCTCTCGAAAGAAATCTATGAAGGTCGAGGTAAATATCGCTAAACATATTACAAATTGTACTCTCGATATGTATTGACTCCTTAGGCCTCAGATCAATTTTCCATGATTATGGAAGTCGATATATAGTACATGATTTTATTCCTCATCTTTCTTTTAGAATATATATTTGTCTGTCTGAAAAAAATTAAAAACATTATAAATTTAAAAAATTATAGCAACATAATTAGAAACTAACAGTAGCATGAAAATCTTGATAAGTTAAAAGTTACATCTTAATTACTAATTATTAATATATATATATATCTTTTTCAACCACGAAATTAATATATTTCTCGAACAAGAAAATATCGATAAATAGACATATTTGTCTTGTCCCGTGAAAAATGAATGCACATATTGGCAGTCTGTTTCCAATCCTACGCATTGCCTACACGAACATGGTTTCAACATCATAGGATGGACCGAAAAGATAAGTTTTGCACACGAGGACAAAATTTTGCTGGGATATTAATTTGGGTAAAATATTTTACAAAATAGTCCTAATTTTTTATTAATTCGGGATGTTTGGTTGAAGATAAGAAACTAAAAACAAGATTACCAAAAATAATTTGAAATTAATAGTTTTATGTTTGCTGAAAACTTCAATAATGAATAAAAACAACTAAACCTAATTAATTAACAACCATTGCTTTAGTTTGACTTATTGATAAAAGGGACTAATCATAAATAGTTTTGATAATTAATTTTATGATTTTAAAATGCTAAAAGCTAATAAGCATAATCTTGCTTTTTAGATTGATAATTATCTTATTAATCATTGTTAAAAAAGATAGCTTACTGACTTTGATGAGAAAAGTGTTTTTTTATTTTTTTAAAATAATTAAAACTCTCTTAAATACTTTAAAAGAGAGCTTATTTTGTAAATTAATATTTCACTGAAAATTTTCGCTTCTCTGCTTCGTTATTGTCCTTATTTATTTTTTACCGCTTCATTCTTTTGCGGGCATGTTTAAATTAGAACATAGATGCTCTTATTTTTGCCCAATGCAATACCCCGGTTTCTTGGCTCCTATCGAGTTCAATTTGTTCATTGGTCGACCCCGTAACAACGAGAAATGGTCTGTTTTCCTATTGAGACACGCAACTTCATAATTTCTTTGTTTTAAGCCTTTTGCGGGTTAACTGTGAGAAGACTATGAAGTGGAAAAAGAATAATTTGGTGTATGTGAAATTGTAAAGATAGAGAAGAAAACAAGAAAATAATAAAAAAATATATACGAACCAAGATTTATCTTAACTCTATTGGACTCTTATAGAATGGAGATTCGAGTATGCCTTTTTTACTAGAAGTATAAATGACCATATGCATTTCCTAAAGTAAAGGGTCATTTTATTAAACAAATAAAAATAAATCATCTTTTCATATTTGCCAAGGCAAATTTCATAAAGTGTTTCTTAAAAAAAAAAAACCATCAAATGTGTATTCAGAATTGTATCCAATATCAAAAAATCCCCCTAAAAGATGAACAAAGAGAGGAAAATACAAATATTAACAAAATGAAATTTCCTCTTGTATTTTCTAAGCATTCCAAACAGTAAAAGTTAGGCAATTGAATACTCACCAAAAGCTGTTCCTTCCAAAAAAAATATTTTTCCAATAAATTCAGATCGAAAACTAAATTATCTTTTCAATTGATATTCATAAGCCTAAAAATTCTCAATTGAATCCTTCCATAATTTCATAAATCAGCACACCAGAATCTGAGTTCTTTGAAAGAACTACTGCAGAAGATTCAATAATTTTAGAAGTATAATTCAACAAAGTTAAAAGCTTTGACCTTGAATATGAATCCCCAGATCTCAAGTTTATACCCGCAAATTTGCACATAGTGGATCAACCAAGATCAAAAGATTGAATATAGGGGGAAAAAATGATGACAAGAAACGAAATTTAACCCAGGTAATGAAATTAAATCAAAATGATAGTTTCAATTCGAGCTATTGGATGTATACATGGAGCCTTATTAGGCCAGTTAGTACAAAATTGTTAGCTTGTAGCTAATACATGTAGCGTTGGCTATTTACACTCTAAGAAAGTCGTGAAAAGTAAGAAAAAAAAAGTGCTAATTCTTCTTGACTCCGCCGATCGATGAAGGGTTGGACTCAATCATGATAGCAAAGAAGCATAACCACACATCTCCTTATTATGTAGAGCCTAGCCCTTTGTTCTCTAAGGAGGCCTCCAAGGCCTCTGCTTGAAATCCTTCTTTTGGAGTTTCCCATGTTGGTTTTGTTCATTTTCATGATGTCTTGAATGGAAGAATTTTGTTTTTGTAAGAGAATTTGAGTTTGAGTTTTGCACTAATTGTTGTGAGGATGTTTTGAATGAGTTGAAGGGGTGGGGGTACTTATAGGGAATTGTTCAAGAGTGTGGTCCTTGTTAATTTTTATTGGTTGAGTGAAGAGACAAGCATTGGGCATGAAAGGTCGTGCAGTGCCCCCAAGCTCACCAGACAAAACCCTTTTGGGTCCCACACCCACTTGGGATTCCACGCCTTCCCACGTCAAGGAAAATGATAGAGCAATCCAAACAAGTCCCCACCAATCAAAAAAATTTAATCTTGATTTTAGACAACTTAGTAGTCACTTCAATCCTAGATGATGATATGGGTATTCAAAGTATGAACAAGATGAATGTTTATTGTCCAACCATTCTTTTAGCTCCGAACCGATAAGGAAAGTGATAATTTTTAACAAAGTTTTAGTGTTGTTGATTCCTAAATGTAGTGCTTCTTCCCCTATATTACCTATTGGTACTACTAGAGTTGGATTGACCCATAATGAAAAACTTCTATGTGTAATCTTTTGCTCAATACTAGGGTAGGTTGCATTAGTCTTTTTAGAACATGTTTGTCCCTAGTTTTTTAAAATTGATTTTTTTTAAACTCATTTTCAATTCCATGTATTATAGGATTCACATCTTTCATTAACGTTTATCAAAATTTATTAAAAATATAATTTTCAGCCAAACCAAATAAAGGTTTAAGCATAAAGATGCGTTGAGGACAAAATTAAATATTTTATCTTTTATTTAAGAATTTAAACTTTTAAATAAGATTATTCGATAGCTCATTTAGTAGGCTATCAAAATTTTGAACTATATATGTGTTGTACGCCCATACAAACGTGTTTAAGTAACATACAACGACAAAGTTTATACAAAATTTATTCCGGCTAATAAAGATTATCGCTCTTTTAATTTACACTCAATTTATCACCTCTACTATATTGATTGCATGTTCCTGATTCTGTGCCAATCTAGAGTGAATCCTGGTTTTATGTAAGCTATACCCACCAACATCATGGGTCGACCAAGACTTGAATGAGGTACCACATTTGCATAGTTTATGCCCAACATTATGTTTGATGATGAGATTATTATTTAATGTGTTTGGACGTATTCTTTCTACTTATTTTTGTGACAATTTGCTCATTTCTTTTGTTGGCTCCACCGAAATAGGCAATAAGCCAATTGAGGAGGGTCAGTTGAATCCTACTTATAATTGCCAACTTAACTAGCTTTTATAGAGTTTAATGACTGAAATTGATCTCATCTTAATTGCTTTTGACTAGATATTTACGTAAATATTTTTTTATTTAATACAAAATTTGGTGACGACAATTGAAATAGAAAGGTCCATGAAATATGCTTGTTGAAATTCCTTTATTATATTCCAGCGATCAAATTGCGCTTTCAAATTATTCGAACTTTTACTAAGATTCCACTTAAACTTCGAATTTTGCAACCATTACAAATATCAGAGAAAATGTACGAAAGTATATTCCGACCAGGAAGATTTTGAAGACAAACAATATGATGAGAATCGAGGAATCCGACACGCTCGAAATCTTGGGTTAATAGAATTTGATGCTAAATGCCGAAACAAATGGATCAAAATAAGAGTCAAACCCCCACGTGAATTACAAATTGCCGGGCAAAATATTCTCCTTCAAAACTATGCATAATTATGAACCCAAGAAACTTCAATTTCAAGGCTGTCCACAAATAAAATTTTGTACTCTATTTTCTGTCTACAACTTTTGCAGTTATTAATTTAATTAAGTACAAAAAGCTCAAAACCCAATTAAGTGATTGATTAAATTATAATTAATCTGTAAAAAAAGCAATGCAACCCACTTGCTTCTCCTTGTAATCCACCCAATTTAACTAATGACACAAACTTCCATAAACCCTAATTCTAATAAAATCACATTATTTTTTCTTATGTTTCCTTCCTTGTAACAAGGCATCTCCAGTACTTTTTTCGAGTACGCAAAATTAAGAACGAATGAAATGTCATCAAGTTTGACAATATATTAAAAAAGTTCTTATATCAGTACTAAAATGATCAAATATTAGTCCAAATGATTATTAAACTTTGCAAATGACTCTTAAGGGATCATCGAACTTAAAAATCACTTCTTTCGTCAATGAACTTTGTGTTTTATAACCCCGTTTGACATTGAGCTCATTATCCGTTCAAAAATTGATGGATGCACATGTGGTTGATGATGTGGATACCTCCGTGGCTTGATGTGTTGGTAGATGTCAAGTCATGTAAGTGCTGGATTTTTTTTTTTTAAGTAAAATACTTTTTTTATTAAAAAAAAAAAAGAGAGAGGAAAATCTGAAATGAATTTAACCCTTAAATTCCTCCACCTTTCCCGTCTCTCTCTCTCTCTCTCTCACAACACACACAAAAAAATCCCCAAATTCCTCAACCTCCTCACGAAGAACCCTAAAACGTAAATCCCAAATTGGAACTCCTGTAAGCAAACCATTGAAGACAGGGAAATAAGAAAATTCATAAATATATCCAGCATTCATAGAAACTTGAATACGAAAGTGCTTCAGTACACAAAATCACTTCTTTAAATATCCAGCATTCACAGAATCTACATCATTTCACCATACCAAAATTACAGAAACTTGGATGCCTACACTTCAAAACATTGCTTCAAAAGAATACCATATGAACCCACAAAAATTCCCTTAAACATTCACAAAAATTTCCCCAAGAGTGGCTGCATTCCAGCCCCTCAATAAATCCAACTCCTTTACAGACTGCATCATAGGCTGCTTTCTCCAAATTCTTGATCCTCCTGCATTACAGGCTGCTTTCTCCAAGTTCTTGTTCCGAATTATCGTCGGTCCACAACATCTTCAAAATGGATAGCACTCCGCAATAACACACGACCGCGCCTATGCGACGGTTTGTATCCGAGGAATAAGCCATATTTGCTCAAAATAAGGAGGGTGAATAGGAAGAGTTTTGGTTTAGCAGACCTCGAATTGGAAGATTCCGTGTTCTTGGAGGTGGGATGGAAGCTCGTTCAGCTGGAATTGTGGTTTGCAGGGCTGGAGTTCCGATTTGGGTTTTATGGTTCTTCGAGAGGTGGAGGTTGGGGATTTTCTTCTGTGTGCTGTGAGAGAGGAAGAGGCGGGAAAGGTTGAGAAATTTGGGGTTAAATTCATTTCAGATTTTTTTTTTCTTTTTAAAAAAAATCGTGTCTCCTTTAAAATAAAAAAAAGTCCACGTGAGCACTTGAGTTGGCACCCACCAATTGCATCAAACCACGTATGCAGCCACGTATGCATTCTGTCTACTTTTGGACTGGACCATGAGCCTGATCGGGGCTACAAAATATAAAGTCAATGATGAATGAATTGATTTTTAAAATTCAATGACCCTTATGGACTTTTTACAAAATTCAGTGATTATTTGGACTATTATCCCAAAATAATTTAGCAAACGACTGAGCTAGGGAGATAGGCACTGAAGAAGCTTTTCCACAATTTCGAGATCTAGCTTAAGAACTCTGGCCAACCAAGTCGACTTCGCTTAAGCCCTCCTAACCTTAGGTTAGATGGGCAATAAATAGAGCAAGATGAAGAGAGGGTATTACCGAATTTGAATATAACAAAATAAGTCTCTTTTAATTATCCTCTAAAACAAGGACACCATCGATTGTCCCCCCTAAAAAGACACTAGATCCATAACATTTTACAATACATGAACTTCTTCACAAAGTACTCATTTTTTTTTTTTTAATTGAAAAGTTCAATTAAAAAAATTATTGAGATTGGAAGTTTCAACTTCCATCTCAAAAAAGTCAAATTTTAGAGTAGCTCGAACCCCCTTATATTATTTCAATATTTAATTGTTGCGATATTTACTCTTTAACACTATTGAACCATAATGATTTAATACGTGCAATTTTTATACCAACTTTATGAATTTGACAACTTTTGGAAGTTTTTTTTTGTGGGTTTGAACAATTAAACATAATCCAACACAGATTATTCACACGCATAATTAATTACAAATAATGGGCATAAGACGCCTCAAGTCTCATGGAAACTCTTATTAAATAGATCATGAAATATTCATATTGCTGATTAATTAAACTATTAAATTCCATGATTAGCTCACATTGTTTATAAGCTGCTGCTCCTGATATTCTCGACATTATCACTAAGGTTTCAATCTTATTATACTGATAGCTGGTCCATGTGTGTTCCTAATATTCAATTATTTAAGGGGCTAGGCTCTTAATAAAACTTGAGAAACTCTAGATTGACCAAGATTTCCTTCGAGATAAAGTCAAATGAAATAAGCCAGGTTTCACAGGTAGTAATATTAATTTTTGCACTAGACTCCAGCTAGGTTTGCTTGGAAGTGTGTCTTGATTATGGTCTCCTCCTATATTTTTCATATGAGACGAGCCTGATCGATAGTTACGTATCTGTGTAGATAGTAAACGTATAATGTGTTCTTCGATTAAAAGAAAAAATAATTTCCGAAGGAGAAACTATGCTGTTACAACATCTGTATCTCTCTGTCCCCTCATTATTATAACTACAGGTAGGGTGGTGTAAATGGATTGAGTAAACAAGCTTGAAGATCAACTCTTACTTAAGAAGTTTTCAGCCAGAAATGTGAAATGTCTTATTTATAAGCATGACAGATAATTTCTACAATCAGTTTCCGCGTATTTAATCCTTAATTAATGTCTTAAATACTCCAACGGCCACAAGTATGTAGCATAATTAATGAGGTTTTTTTAATGATAGATTATAAGTGAATTAATCGTGTGCTTTGGTGTACGAAAAGTGATTACTTATTGGCGATTAATTTGAATGTCATGGCATTAATCGTGTTTATTACACTAGAACAGCAAGATTTTTGCTGGTTGCCAGATAACAGTATAATATTTTAATTGAATGTATCGCAAAACCTTTTTCTTTTTTTCTTTTTTTTTTTTTGTCTCAGCAATAAATATCTAATTATAAGTGCCTCAACAACATGTTTGAGATTCGAAAATGGAAATTCAGTGATCGTTTCTGGTTAACTTGAACGTAGAAGTTGCTGGAAATCAGAAAATAGATGTACCGAGTTATTTTGCTTGATCTCGATCCCACATTGGTGTGGTATTATTACCTTTCATTCGTTCTTGATCCTAATTGAGTGTCCTAAGTTACCAAAAACAACTATTGGGTAAATCGTTCAAGAATGTTTGTCTTTCATAAACAAAAGCAAATGTAGAAAAGAAAAGAAGAATTTCCATCATCTAACCAGAAGACATATAAGTACAATTCATTTTTGTAACATGATCGATCGAGCATGTTTTTGAAGCCAAGTCTCAACATGAAAATTCTATAATAGTAGGCAGTCGAAAAAAGGTTCAGTTACAAGAATATTAGGTAGGATTCACCCGTGAAATACTTGTAAGAAAGAGGGAGGGTGTTAAAATGCTTGAAAGCCCATAAGCTAAGCTTCAACTCAGAGATGTGGGAGTCAATAGTAATATCTCATCTAGAAGTACAAGTTTTAACGGCTACTAAGTAGACGCGTTTATTTGTTTACACTTTACACTATGAGTGGTCAACACATCCCTCGAGCGTATGCGTGATTTAATTTTTTTAATCAGACTTGACACGTGTGCAATTTTCATAAATAAACTATAGCTAGATTTATCTCCAAAATGTTATGGATTAATCGTTATATCATATACTATCGATCACAATATTAACATGAAATAGAGAAAATCAAAAGCATGTAAGAATGCAGATTTTAGAGTGATTCACTCTCAATGTGCTACGAGAATTCGCTGTAAAGGAGAGTACAATGCAATGTATTCAAACATTCAAAAATACGCATGTATTATATATATTTTAAAAATTCAAAATTTCTACATAGATATAAAGAAATTTCAAAATGTTGCGGGGGCGATCGCCACCCTCGCCCTCTGTGGCTCTGCCACTATTCTCTCTAATATATTTTCTTTACACCACAAAAGAGGCTCATCCTATTATCCTTTGAGAAAATATTAAGACGACCTAATACATGTACGAATTGTCCAAACTCAAACCACTGTCGAAGGGAAAAGAGTACAACATAATTAGGTTTTGCAAATCCAACCCAAAATGGTGTTTGCTTTGATACTACTGTTAAAAACACATTTAGTAGAACTTACAACTAAAACTGACTTTAGGGAGAAGACATGTAAAGTGCTTTTAAACCAAAAATCAAGCTTTTAACTCGGATGTGCGTTTGGTAGTGTGATTACATTATCTACAATGGATTTATTGGGTATCTGTGTGCCTTGAGGGGTGGAGAAGATGCAACAAGAGCTAGGCTATAGCAAATTTAATTCTATAATTCTGTAATATGAAAAGTAACTAAGTGAATATAGCTTTTTGGAGGGTATCTCTTAGCAGATACTTGCACTAATCTTTCTCACTACATTAAATATTAGGTCACTCCATATTTCTTGTAGAGATGATGACTGCAAAAAATTTACATAAACAGTAAGGTGTAGTATATTTACAGTGATCATTCTTCTCTTGGGATCCATCTGCTCCACCACAAACTCTTCCTGCGCTGGTTAAGTTCATCAACACTCTCATTTATTGTCCTAATAATCTTCCTTTTGAGCCGAAGAGCCGATGCAAGGGCATTCCTCTGTGCACTTGACTTTTTCTTTGGCTGAATTTCCTGTACAGGAAGTAAACAGAAGTCGTAAAACTTTATCCATAAATCTTTAAAAAGTATGTTGTTTAGAATTGCTTTTAGATACTGACCCTGAGGTCCTGCAGCTGTGCTTCAGTGAAGCCTCCGTCTCGCTCCGTTCCTGATTTTGCCATGAGCTGAACAATCCATGTGGCAGCTTCACTATAGTCCTGTTGTGTAGCTCGGAAGAATTGGAACCGTAGATTCTGCATGAAGGACAAAGCCAATAGGCTTTCTCTATCGAAGTACGGATGAGCTAGAGCTCCTTTTGCACTAACTCTTTGGCGTGCTTTATACCGAACCATTGATGTTAAAAGTTCCCACCCTATTCCACCATCCAAATCTAACAATTCAAATCCTCGTCGAAGTTCTGGGCTTGCACGAGGCTCGACAGATTTTCTCCATGCAACCAAGTCATAACCACCTCTCTTTAGTTGACGGTTGAATTGAATGAGAGCACTATCGCTGCGCAAAGATGGGACGGCCTGCAGACCATATCATCTCATGTATTAGGCCAATTGAACAAGAAAAATTGGGAACTTCAAACATTAAGTGCCTCTATAAAGCTGTGAACAAATCGTTGCTTTTAGGACATGCATAATTGAAAATAACAATCTCCCCCGTCTTTCTTTGGTAATAGCTGAAACATGATCAACTTGCAATTAATCACTTGAGATATATATTGCAAATGATTTTCGATTTTCCTGCCTCCAGTTTGGATATGACAATCTGATACTAAAAAGGTGGAGGGAACCAACTGAATCTTCACATATTTAGATCCTGGTTTCACTGGACCAAAAAGACAACGACAACAACAAAGACAAACTAATATAAACAAAGAAAAGAACAACTTCTTCCCCTGAATATTAGTTTACTAATTATAAGTTGCAAATGAAGCCTTACATATCAACCAAGAAAAAAAGAAATGGTTCATAATTTATTCCGTACTTACCATTTGTAGAAAAATGAGACCTGCACTGTAGATGTCAAATCTATCTGGTAGATTCAACTGTTGAAATATAGCATCAAACATGGAAAGAGACGTTAATTTCTGGCAAGTGCTGTAAAACTAGACAACATAAGAGTGGATACAAGACCTGCCACAGAACAGGGGAAAGTGCTGTTGCAACCGGGGCTGAGGGTGCGGAGGGTGTCTGTGTGCTCATAATGTATTGTTCAGGTGCAGCATATCTGAAGAGGAAGAGAGAGTGTATAAAATAATTCAGTTCTAAATAAGATATAAAATTAGATTAGTAGTTTTGAGCATGTATAAGATCTTCAAATATCATATGGTCCGCTTTGATATGTAGGACTATTGATATCCCCAACTTGGTAAATTTCTTTCACAGAGAAATTCTTGAGGCTTCTGAGGAAAGGCACAATAGGTCGAAACATATGAACCCATTTCAATATTAATGGTATAAATGTTGAATGTATGATTTGAGACTAATATATATACACGCCAACCTAGACCGAGCCCAACATTTTTGTACGTGTGTTTGTAAGAGAGAGAGGATCTGTTGCATATTATTGATGAAGAAAAGACTGAAGAAACTTGAGAGTGGAGAAGAATATGAATATGTGAAGTTAATAAGCTTATTTTCTAGGATGCCGAATCTACAGTATACATAGCAGGACTAGTTTCAAGGATCTTAAGATGCTGACTGCATAACTTGAGAAAAGCTCTTATCACTTGAGAAGTTAGTTTTACACAATATAATCATCTTTGTTCAAGCTATGTTCATTTTCTGGACATGGGATGTTTAAATTGTCCCAATAATGCTGAAAGGTTGTAAAAACATCCTAAATGCACATAACTAGAGAATTAGTCCCTCTGATTATCCAAATAGTTCACGAACATGAAATATGTTTTTCTAAAAGTTTATATTAAGTATTAACCATATCATTAGACGTACTGGAAGTATAAGTGATTAAAGCATCCAGTAAAAAATCCTATTGTTATTTCAGACAAAATAAGAACTCGAGAAATGAATAACAAATAGACAAAAATCCACAGCTGGTAACCGTTCTATTTCTGTGTTGTCCAGTTACTAATGCCTCTTTGCAAGGGAAAAGTTACCTAGGATCCAACAGAAACTCTTTAGGAATATAATTGATGCCAACTCTCAAATCAGCAGCAGCTCCAAGATCAATGATTTTGAATGTTCGAGAACCTGCTTCAATTTTCTTGTGAATAGGTAAAATATTTTAAATCTGAAAAGGAAAAAGATTGACAGAAATGGGGATAAACTAATGACTAATGTTTAGGATTGTACAATCACCTTCGGAGAAAATAACATTCTGGGGCTTAATATCTCTATGTATAATCCCTGTTGAGTGTAGACCATCCAATGCAAATAGCAGTTGTTTCATGATTGTCTGTATGATTCTGTTTTCCCTCTCCATCCCCTTGGGCAAGTCCTGAACCTCTCCAAGTATCATTGCTTCCACCTGATACTCGAAACCATCAGGAAATTGGTGTTGGAAAAGTGAAGTTACTCCGCTTTAATTAGACTTTGAATTCTGACACTAACTCTTTATACATGATTTGGAGTAAAATTGGATGAGGTAACTTGTAAATTAAGAATTCGATATTATTTTGAGACACTGTAATCGTCCAATCTAAGATGATTTTATTTCAACTTTGAGTTGCTTCCAAATCATAAATTTATAGTTAGACACAAATATCAAATTTCCTTCCGATTTGGTTCCATAAAGCCCATGGAACATTGAGATTTAATCATCAAATTTGAAAAACATCCTTAGTTCTCATGGATATGGAAAGTAAAGAAATGTTTATTAGTACATATTTGAGAAAAACCCAGGCACATAGAGATGACCATAAATTTATTCCAAAAGTTGGAAGTCTTCTAAGGCCCCGTTTGGAAGGGTTTTTAAAAATTAAAAAAAAAAAAAAAAAGCTTCTAAGATTAAGAACCTGCTTTTGAATATTTTGGATAATTTTTCGAAAGTATTTTGTTTGATTAGAAGAGCTTTTAGAGAAAACTAGTCTAAAGTAACTTTTTCATAAACTCTTCTACAAGAAGCATAAGCCCTGTCAAACAGGCCATTTTAAGATGGAAGATTAGAGGGATATTTTAGATATATCGTGGAAGTAAATGCAATTAGCATAAACAAGTTGGAAAAAAATTAATAATATGTAAGCATGTATTAATTGTATATGCTTACATTGAATGCTCTATTTAACCATGTCAAGGATTCAGCAGCTAGAGAAGAACTGATATTGAAATAAAATGGTGCATGATTTGGCATCATTTTTAATACTTAGCTTCATGATTGTCAACTCCTGAGATAGACCAACATGTAGGTTTGAGATAAAAAGACAAAATCCAACAGGATAACATTTTCCCCTTTTTTTCTCAGGTATCAATCCTCTCATCAAGGAACTAATTTTCACATTAGGAAAGAAAAAAGAAATGCGTTAATTCTAAAAATCAAGGTAAAGAAAGTGCTATTTCTTTATCTTTTCCGCTGCTCTCTTCATGTTGGCTCTGGTAGAATCTTACAGACTCCACTTAAGAAATTGAGATAAGGAAACTTTCCTCTCTATTTTAATCCAGTACTGCTAAAGTGTGGTGATCGTTGAGTCTCTAGTCAGCATTACCCTCAGTGAGTTCCTAGAGACATCTGCTATGTCATCACTTCTTCACTGATCATATATTCATGAGAAAGGGACAACAATATCTATTATTTATATCAAACAGTTACCAATGTTCAATCCGTACGTCTACAACACTATCCTTTATTCTAGTTTCATCGCAGTTTCTCTCACGTAGCTACCATCACGTTATAAACTATTTAGTACAGAGGTAATCTTCCAATAATTCTAGAAACATCTGTCTACTGATCTTCTCATTCTGACATATATTCAGCCAATTGAATTTCCATTTTGCATTTGTACCATCAAAAACGCTTTCACAGAATACATCCCATTGTATGTGTACCCCTCTTACATGCATCAACAGAAAATTTCAGCTCGTGAACAAGGTAATTAATACACATTAGATCACTTCTGTAAATATATTTAATCAATGAACTACCAAAGAACAGTTATAGCTGGTTGTGCAAATTGGTTAGATCACACGCAAAAGTTATTTGACCATTTCATCACTTTAAAAACAAGAAGTTCAATCTTGAACTCATCAAAAACAGTGTTGACTTAAGTCGATAGGAAGGATGGCAGTACACATAAAACTTGGAAAAATATGAAATCTCATTTTCGAGCTCTATATCCGATGAAAAGAACTTCTAAACATCCAGGATGAATAGGTGAGTTCTATCCAAAAATTTAGTAATATCACTGGTTTAAGAAAGTGCCTACATTGTAAGGAAATTCTTTACTCTGCAACAAATCAGCGAGTGTGGCTTCCCCTTCATACCGCCATATCAGCCAATACTCAGCCCCCTTCTTCGAAGAGGTCTGGAAGATTTTGCAAGTGTCAAATTAATAAGTGCAGAAATTATAAAAAATATTCTCTTATAGCTTTATAATAGGATAGATAGAAAAATAGAGCAACACCTCAAGAAAGCCATATAGAAAATCAGCACAGCTATTTGCACAAGCCCTTCGCACACGCTCATTCATCCATACCTCAACTGCTCCATATTCAGTTGCCCTTTTCAAGACTACGTCACCATCCTTCGGAAAATACCAGAAACTATTAGTACTGAGAAATGGCAAATTCCTCAACCAAAATTTAAGGCACGAGCCCTTGTAACTACACATGAATTTTAAATGCTCATAAATTATCTGCCTGCATGATGAAAATGAGAATGACTGATTAATGAAAAGATTAATTCTTGCAATGTAACATTCTCAAATTCAAAGCACCAAATTCAACCTTCTCATAAGTTTAAGCACCATAGTCAGTTCAATAAGCTCAACAACGATGATTTGATAAATTGAATACTTTTAGTTCTTTGAGAAATTTTGTCAAACACTTACCTTAGAGGGCTTTTTAGCCAAGGAAGCCCTATAAACCACACCAAAAGATCCCTCTCCCAATTTCTTCCCCAACACAAGGTCATCCTGTTATCAAACCTCAAATTAAAGACTCATTCATTCATTAATCGTTCATCATAAACTTTTGAAAAAAAAAAAGGGAAAATCCACAAACCTTCTTATAAGTGGGTCGAAAGAGTCTCTCCACGAACGCAAGTACAAACATATCAAAGAACCCAGGAGCTACACCAGGTGTAGCCCATAGATATGAAAGAGTGCCCAGTGCTAAAATCACACCAGGGACAGTAACAGTGATCCCATTTGATCGTGGCAGTGTGCTTCTATAAATTATATCACCACACTCCATAACTGTGCAGGGAAGTCCCACCCCAACACCCAGAAAAAGATCATGAACGAAATTGAATATTTCACCTCCCGAGGCGAAAACTACAAGATTCTTAGACCTCGAAGTGGAGAATTTTCTTTGTCCACTTGATTCAGAAATGGTTTTAAGATTAAGCTTATTTCCAAGAAACGAAGAATGTGGTTTGAAGCAGAGGGCATGGAGTTTTATCCCTCCCAGTCCAACCCCTGCACCAGTGACAACAGTAGCCATTGGAGATTATGAATCAATAGTTTGCTCTAAAATTAATATGGAACAAAAGGAAAATCATCAGAAAGTTTTCTTCATTTTTTCTGTTTGTTTGATTAGTTTTATTGATATTTTTGGTTTTCTAAATTTTTTCATGACTGTTATTTCAGGTATTTTTTGTGGAGGGAATGGCTTGATGGAATGGGAATGTAATATAGGCCACATGTGACACGTTGGCTTAGTTTGTTGGGCCGTGGAATGAATAAGATGGGCTTCGTAATTTTATATTTTTCTTGGACCATAGCAAAAGATAACTTGAGGAAATTAGGCCAATTTTTGAAACTATGTCAAAAAGATGAAATTTCAGGCATTCTCAACTTAACTTTAAAAAGGATAGTTATATTATCACCACTATTTTTTTAATCACCACTTTTTAGCATGAAATATTGTTCATCGAGGGGAGTTCTTGGAACCAATTTTCATGTTATTTGTTCAGATCCCTATTTAAGTATTTTTTTTTCAGTCTAGAAAAATTCTTGCAGTTGCAAATATCAAGATATCTCTTCGTTTTTAGGATACCATTTTCATCGCTAAATTTGAGATAAGCTCACAACAAGGGTGAGGTCTCTCATAGGTGAAAAGACCTGGCATAGTTACAAAACAAGAAAGGGTGATTGGTGGAAGGTGAAGACAAGAATTTTTTTCTCCAATTTGCTATTGTGGGATCGAAGTTATAATCGTGAAGTAGCTTGAAGATCAATATTAGAGGTTTTGATTCCATTCCATAATTAGATCTAAACTTTACACAAGGTAAGCACATATTACATTGTATACAAATTTATAGCCTTTTTTATCCTTGTGCAAAGACCCAATATGCTCACGTTGAAATGGCTTCCGACTTGAGTGGGATTGCATCGTAGGGACTCGTCGTCTCAAGATTTTTTAGTCTGTGTAACTCATTCACAACATCTCATTAACATTGCAGTTGTTGCTAGTGGGATGGGGGAATCAGATACCATCACTTTGTTAGTTAATCAGAGTATCTTTTGGAGCCAATAAATCCAAGAAAATATATACAGCTTTCTCCAAGAGCAAAAGTCATTTCTTGCATATAAAGACTGCAAGACAATGGCCATGCCGTGCCTTTTGATTGGTTTATGCTAAGAATAATGCTCCTTGGATGGGGGCAATGATAGAGATGGAGGAGACATTGTGGTGTGACAGATAGTGATTGAGTGTTGCATTTTTTTTTTCAAACTGTCCAATCATGTATTGACACATGTCTTACCTGTCATTGAGCATGTAATTGTAACATAACTCTTATGCTAAAGAGTAAACATTGGTGTACGTAATCACATCACACTTTGCCAAATTTTAGATAATTCCTCTATTTCAATCATTCTCACAAAGCACACAGAAGTCTGCATGGAGAGGTCCGCACTTATTTGCAAACTTTGTGTTTTAGCAATTGGAGAGAGCAACTACCTTCACCAACCATTTAGTCCCCATTTCACATAGATAGAAATCAAAATTTTAGTAAATTTTAATAAAAATTGATGAAATCTTCGAGTATCGTGAAATGTGTGGTTAAAATTCTTTATTGATTTAAAATTTTAATCAATTTTATTAATTGAACCAAACTGGAGCTTAGTAAATACTACCTACTACTATATATTTCACATTATTAAAAGACACGAGTCAATAACTTCGTCTTTATATGAAAGATGCAACACAATGTAAATTGTAGGGTTGGACCTCAACCTATTTTCCTACAAGGAAGTTGTTCTTCAACATAGAAGAAGAGTTAATTAAACGTTGACTTTTATTTATCATTGCAAAATCATATCTTTAAAATTGTCATTTGACCCTCGTCGTAACAACTAATAATCGTCAATTCGAACGTTTGAGCAATTAATCCAAATCGTAAAGTAAAATCTAGTTTCATAAAATAGAATATATAAAGGTCACCTAACAATTTGAACAACCTTTGTCCTTGAAAACCAATTGTACACTTATAATTAAAAATTGAGGATCATGTTGCTACTCTAACAATATCTTGAGGATCAATAAATAAAGTTTTCCCCATTAGAATCTTGCAACCATCTATTTCTTAAAAAAAATGTAAAAATAAATAATTAAATATTGGTATTCACTTGTTCAACAAAATTTGTACAAGTATTATTGTATTAACAAAGAACTGCCTTCAGTAGACAACAACACGAGAATCTTTACAAATCCAACCACTTCCACCAAATCTAGATTACTACACAAGCCACCAAAATCCACCACCTCTCACGGCGTCCCACCACCACCACCCTCCACCCCAAAAACCAAATCCTGTTCAGACAGCAAAAGTGACATTTAAGCCCGACTGTTATACTCACGTCATGATATTCATCCACAAAATTTGTCCTTATTCGTCCTTTCACTTCACAACTGTCTCCAACTCACCTCTCAATTATTCCTCCAAGGGCTATGATCACCTGTAATGCATTCAACTATCAGAAGACAAGTATTCATGCCGGAACAAATCATACGGCGCCCAAAGATTATCCAAAGTGCAAGCCCTCTTGGCATCCAATCTCAACCATGGCTTCCCTTTTCCACTCCAGTGGAGTAAACTCACCGGACCCGGATGCAGATCCCGGCACAAACCTTCAAGATTATCGCCGCCGAGTCCGTGTTGATTCCACCGGTGCTCTACTCCTTCAACATTACCGGCGAAAACAAGTAAAAATGGAGGCAATGAACCCAATTCGTAGATTCTGTACCTCTTTTGGATTCTCATCCAGTACTCGAGTTTTTCTGTGTACCCGTGATTTCTCCATTTTGTCAAATCAATTACCATCACTCCAGTGTTAAAATAACATGGTTTACGGCCTTTGAGTACGGTGGAAAATGCTGGGCTTGTCCAGAATCTTGAAGTGAAGTAATGACTGAAATTAGCATGGCAGTATTCGGGGGCACCTAGGACGTGAGAGTTAAGGTTGATTTGCCATAGTTTTGCAATATCGTCGATGACTATGAGGTCGGAGTCTAGGTAAATAATGCGGGTGACGGCGGGGGGAAGGAGGTCAGCCAAGTAGATGCGGGCGTAATTGAGGGGCTGATCGAGGGCGCGGCGGATGGAAAAGGAGATGAGGTGGTTGACTATGGTGGGGTTGAAGGGGTAGAGGTAGAAATTGAGGTAAGGGAATGTGGCTGTGATGGTGCGGCGGATGTGTTGGTGGTGGTGCGGTGTAGCAAGGAAGTGGAAGACGGTGTTTTCAGGGCAGGTGGAATGCTGTATCACCGACAAAACGCCGGCGATTGAGCCTCGGAGGTAGGGGGAGGAGTAGTCGAGGGTCATGGCTATGTGAATGGTGGAGTTGTCATGAACGCTGTCGGTGATTGACCATTGGGATTTTGCGCATTCTTTGCCGTTGCGGAATGCAGGGGCTTCCCGGAATTGTGGGGTTTTAGAGGCGGAATTTGGCGCAAAGAGGAGGAGGAGAGTTATTCCGGCGGTAGCGAGGATGAGAAGATTTGGTGACATGGTGGCCGGTTTTGGGGGGCGAAAGGATTTACTAGTCCTCTCTTTGGGCAGTATTGTATGGTCTTATATGGCATACGATATTAGAATTATCCATCTTGCTGTACATACATTGTAGTTGATATTCTATTTTATATTATACTATTTGATACACAATTTTATCATTAATTTATACAATATTTAAAACAATCAATGATATCGATTTTATCACATCCAAAGTGTAGGAAAATAATGTACAAGTGGAACACAATAGAAGGTGCGGAGTTTGCGGACTGTGATTGGGGTAACTCGGTGTAAAATGACATTGAAGCCCAACTAGACAACAAATTTCTTACCACTTTAGACAAACAATTTCAAAAGTGTGAAATAGTTCATATATATATATATATGGTATGTATGTATAAAATTTAGTTAGAAATGATTTTAACACGACGATTGTAGATGTATATAGACACTTTTGGTTACGTATAATCTTTCATAGATCGTAAGTTTATATTTTTCGATTGTGATATATAATTAGTCAATATTTCAAAAAAGCATATACTCGTGATAAAGTTATTAACTTCATAAATTTTACCATCTAGTAACATAAGATCTTTTTAACTTTTTATTTAAGTAATTACGTATTATAAAATGTGTTTTTTAAGAAACAACGTTCACACTTGTATCGTTGTTATGACATGGAGTAATTGACACACAATATCCCTATTTTTCAATATTATTATGTAAAACGTTCGTACCTTTTTTTCACTCTTAATTACACATTTGATCGCACAAAACGTCATTCCATCCGTCTTCATCCAATTTCTCCATTAAGCGATTAAGCAATCAATTTTTTTTTTTTCAAAATGAAAAGATATTATCATCTTAAAACATTTTCTTCCCTTTCTTGTTTTCTTCTCCATCTTC
>CAIGRB010141128.1:0-19008 GCA_903798255.1 Fraxinus quadrangulata | reverse complement strand
GAAATATATATGTATATATTAATTTTTTTAATTAATATATACATATTAATTAAAAAAATCTTGTCGGATACCTATGAGGTATAAGACTATTCTTTTTTTGTCTAAAAATTTGGCGATATTAGAGAGAATAAAATTGTAGGGTGGGAATACATAAAAAAAGAAAAAAAAAAGATTAAAAAATCATAAAGATTGGTTAATTACGTGATTGGTCACTAAATTTTGCGTAAGATTTTTAGGTGATTATTGGATTTCAAAAGTTTATTTATTAGTCATTGAACTTTTGAACTTCAATGACCTTTTGAAAATCTTTTGCAAAGTTCTATGATCAATCAGGTAATTATCCCGTCCGTCGCATAGGGTGATTTAGAGGTACACTTTATACATGAGCATAGTCGGGAGGAGCCTTAATGTTTTTTAGAATGGGATTGTGATGCAATGGAATGATGATTGTGAGAGTGGACATGACACTGGTGTGGCAAATTGATTCTATATATTGATCCGTGTACAGGTGGCTTCTACAGGGAGAGTTGACGGTTGGAAGCAGTCAAACGAGTGTTAAATGGCACAAATTGGACGCAACCTTTCTAGGGCAATGGATACGTTCTCTCTTTGTAGTGTCTTTCATGTGTGCAAAGCAACTGCCATTTTCAAAGGAATCCATCCAAAAGACCAATTGTGTCAATAATACAAAAGTATGGGATTAATCACAAGATTGACCATTGAACTTTACGTAAAGTTTTCAGAAGGTCACTGAATTTTAAAAGTTTCCCCCATTAGCCACTAAATTTTACAAATGTAGTCTCATCCATTATTGAGAATTTCAAAAGTTTTTCCGTTAGTCACTGAACTTTACAAAATATAATTTCATTCATTACTCAGTGACTAACGGAGAAACTTTTGTAAAGTTCAGTAACTAATGGAAATTTTTTTGAAGTAAACTCCTTGAAAACCTTACGCAAAGTTTAATGACCAATTATGTAATTAGATTTTATTCTTTCTAGTATAGTCAAATTTAGAAGAAAAAAATAATAATAACCTTTAACTTGGGGATAATCGACAAGGTTGTATGTGACCTCTCTAAGATCAAAGAAGCAATATGGGCAGCTACAACTTCTATAGCCTTTCCACCAGGACACACTGAATAAAAACAAAAAATCTATTAGATTTTTAGTTGAAAATGTGTATGAATTTTAAAGTTGAATATTATGAATCGATCAATGTTGAAGGGGTTCTCTTCCAAAATAGTTGACTGCTTAGACCACTATTGCCTCTTTGATCTTATAGAGGTTAGCATACCATAATTTTATTTTATTTTTTTTATTTTTTTTTTAAAGTTTGATGATGCTAGAGAAAATAATATTGTGGGGGTGGTAGTACAAAAAAATAATATAAAAATTGATAAATTATTTGATTGGTTATTGAACTTTACATAATGTTTTCAATGGGTCATTGAATTTCAAAAGTTTTTTCATTAATTACTAAATTTTACAAATGTAATCACATACATTATTGCGAATTTCAAAAGTTTCCTTATTAGTCAATGAACTTTATAAAAATGTAATCTCATCCATTACTCAGCGATTAATGTGGAAACTTTTTATAAAGTTTAGCAACTAACGGGAAAACTTTTGAAATTCATTGATCTCCTAAAAATCTTATGCAAAGTTCAGTGATCAACTAGGTAATTAACCCCAAAAGTTCGGTACCAAGTTTGAAAGGTTTGGACACGTAATGTGGGCTTAAGTTTGTGATCGTTCGTGCCAAAGGTTTAAACTACGAAGCTATCCTAATGTAAACCACCTACTCAAGATCCAATATATTCAAAATAAAATTAGTTATAAAGGACTAAGTTGTATATTTCCTCCTTACATTGGTTATACGATGATATGTTGCCAACAGCGTGACAAGTTTTGTTATTAATTACGAGATTATAAACAGTAATTTTTATTTAATTATAAGATTAATATATTTTCAATTTTTAAATTGAAAACAGTACTGAACCTAATTATCACTATTAATAAAGCATAACAAATTGTCTATCAAAATAAATAAATTCGTTCCTGGAAACGTAAATAATAGTGAAAAGAGATCTATCAATTTATGGGCCTATACCATAATACTGGACAGCCCACTAATGGAACTCCAAATCAAGAAAAACCTTATAAACATTTATATTTTTTTTTCACATTTTTCAAAGTAACATAAGTTCTGTTGGGCCTGTTTGAGCCCATTTTTATTTCAAAAATACATTTTGAAATAATAGATTGATGAAAAATGTATGGTTAAAAAATAAGGAAAAATTTTAAATTTGCGTTTAATATTATGTTGAATGGTTTTGAATAAATGGTGAAGTGTTTGGTAAATTTGTCTAAGAAATCAATTCACGTAACTGTCAGGAAATTTCTATCTCGGTGAGTTCAAGTGCATGTTCGAACATACCAAGGAACGACGTGACGCGATTAGACAAAATTTTAGGTATTATTAATTTCGAATGTTACATATTTTTCCTATGAGTATGAAATCTAACTGTAATTGGCAGTTGAGTATCGTGTTCAATCCACAAAATTCAAAGTGAGTAAATGACTCGTGCATTTGGTTTGACTTCGAAGGGATGATAACAATAATTAATTAAAGTTAATAACATAATATTTAAGATAATAAATGAGAAGGTTAGTCTAGAATATTTGTTAATCGCGTGAGTGACAAAGACACTCCCACTTCAAGCTCACCTTTATACAAGTCAAAATGTTTCTTATCCAATTTGATTTTATTATTTTTTTTCAAAGAAGATGTGGAAAAGTTATAAAGTAAGAAAGATATGGAATGACTACTTTTAAGTAAAATTTATTTTTTAAAAAGTAATTATTTTATAAATAAAGATATATTTGTAGACTTTTGAAGAAGAGAGTATTATTTCAAAGAACAATATCCCAATTCTTGATTAACTTTTTGGAGCACTAACATAGTGGTTTATTTTGTAATTTAGCCTCCGTTGGACCCCCATTATTTAAGATTATAATTTTTGAAATAGTATTTTTTTGAAGAATGAGTAGTTGAAGAATAATTTTTTTCGATTTACCTGTAATATTATTTTATTAAAGAATGTATATTTAAAAAGAAGAGAGAAAAATGTATTATACTTTTAAGAACCATGCCCACCACAGGCGCCCCCCAATAGGACAGATTTTCGATTTTTTTTTGTTTGTGAAATTAACCTTTATTTATTTAAATGTACTTGCTTTTATGCCTCTTTGAAAAAAATGATACTGCTTTACACTTAATGCTATGGATCGTGGGGCATCACTTTGTGGTTAGTTGATTCATCGAACGTAAGATTAATTAAACGTTGGATCGGATTAAGTTTAACCATCATCAAGTCCATTTCAACTTCTATTAATAAAATGTTAGGGGTGAAAAACATACAACAATATGAAGATTGGGTTTATAAAAGTTATTTGAAATTATGTCAATGGTGGAAGCTTAGGAGGTAAGGAATTGCACGTACTATGGCCCAATTGCACATGCTGCTCAATGTGGACAAGGAAAAGTGTAAGCGATATCAACTATTTATTTACGAAGAGTGGGTTTATAAAAGTTATTTGAAATTATGTTTTAATTTCATTAATTAGGCATTATTTTTATTTTTAAAAATCAAGTGATCACATGCACATACCACTTGATTTTTAATTTTTTTAAAAATTGTATTCTTAATCTATTGTAATTATGAAAAATTCTCTACAATAAAAGTCACTTGATCTACTCAATCATTATTTTAAAGCACATATCGGAATTCTTTGTTTGAATAGGTTTTGATGATCCCAAAATTAGCACAATCCGAGCATGTACCCCCGAGGAGTAATGCTATCCATCCCACCGTTTTTTGCGCTAACCTCCTCCAATAAAGTACCTCAATCACGTTGCTCCTTCGTCACATAAGGGAACACCTCCACCACATAGATTTCGTCGGGGTAACTCATCGAAAAACAACATGAACCATTGCTTGGGACTTCCTCGAGATTATGACTTAACCTCGTTGGTACCTAGCAATCTCTGATCTATTAGGATTCTTCTGTATGATAAGGCATGTCCTATTCTAAGGAGTTTGAATTTGGCTAAAAATATGCTACATCTTCCTGAAAAGATTTCATCACTGGAGTTTTATCTCTATCCAAACACATTGATTGTAAAATACCAATCAAGTTGTAACTTCTAAAGATGATAGAACTACTAGGGATTTCAATAACATAATTATTTCAGGAATGTATTATCTACCTCTATATATACAGCACTCTAATTCATTATTTATGTACGCTTTTAAATAATTTTCAGCATATATTTTTTCACAAATTTTCTCTCTCATTTAAGTATTGGAGGGACGATGAGGACACATCTCGACACCTTTATTTCAGGTATCGAAAGATCTCGTTCGTGTTCATTCTCGATCATCAAGCTCGAAAATCAATTAAAATAATTTTTGGTAGTATCAAGTTTGATTTAATTTTAACGTAAATATGTCCACGTTAAATTCATTCATAGATAAATGGAACCTTCACAAATAAAGATCTTTAATTATCCATTTCATAAGCTGGCCATACAAAAATAATGAGACGTCTAACGCAAAATGGATTCAAGTAAATCACTATCAAACACCTCTCGGCTCTCTTATATTTAATATATCAAATAATTGTTTATAAAAAAAAAAAAAAATACGTTGGCATCATGGAAAAGACAAAGCAAAAGCGTGTCTTCATGCAAAAATATTCTTTTCCTGTCAAACAGAAACAAACCAAAAGACCCTTATGCATGTCACGGGTTAAACCTAATACCTGGTGGGGACAAAACTGAAAATTTATTTATATTTTAATTTATTTGTCTGATTGCTTAAGCATTACATTATGTAGCTGTAAAATCAAAGCTTGGATGCAAGAGAATGGGACCTAATTCCAGAGTTTTCACATTTCCGAGGTCTGATCAGGTTAATGTCATCCTGGCTGGCTCATTTATATTTTACTGCCGAACTGCTCTGCCTTGTGGTAATACTGGTTAGAGTGCGTTTCCCACCTTAGTCGCACGTTATTTATTTAATGTTGAAAATAAATACAATAATTTAATAATTTTTTTTATATTAGATTTTAAATGTTTTAAGAGTTTAAATGAAGAGTTAATCATGTTTGGTACATTTTAACTAGTTATTTGTTTAGATTCAAGTTGTTTGTGTTAGGAATCTAATTACATTTGTTTATTATTGTTATTCAAATGGTTTGCCACTTCGAAACATGGATAGACTTATCCATTAAATCGTGGGTGTCGAGAAGGCAGCACCCCTCAATGGGGTTCGGAGGTGACGTCCCCGACGAGGATCGACCTGTCCAGTCAAGTTACGGGAGTCGAGGGGACAGTGCCCCTCGTGGAGGTTCGGGGGCAATGCCATCGACAGGGATCGACCGACCAAAAGGAAATGTTATTTGAGAAAAAAAAATACTTGTAGCCAAAACCATAGATAATTAAAAAAATAAAAAAATATCTCCATGACACACGGAGGCATGGCACCATGTCTCCGTGATGGTGCACAGAAACGGACACGGTGTCTCCGTGCCACACGGAGACCTTCTCCGTGTCTCCGTGCGCGACACCATCGGACTTTTTTTTTTTCTTTTTCTTAGAGCCAACATTTTATTATTTGAATAGTTAATACTCTTGTCACCAATTTAAAGACACTACTAATAGTTTACTGTTTCAACATAAGTGGAAGGGAGAAAAGTGTGCATTTCTTTAATTCCAAGAGTTAACGCATAAAAAATTTTTATTATCAAAAGAAATTAAAAATGACATCTCACTTCAAGAAAAATTTCATTCTTAGGCAATCAAAGCATGATGAATCAAAGACAAAATATCTTAGAAAAAATAAATTTCTTAAAACACGATAATCAAATCTTTAAAAAGCATGCCTATCGACATAAATTATCTCATTAATCAAACATGAATTCAAAATTCTTAGCAACCTATTAAGGTTAACATAAGGCACGTTGTAAAAAAAATAAAAAAAAATTGTCTCCACGTGCACAGAGGTATGGAGACACCATGTCTCCGTGTGCGCGCCAAAACTGTTAGGGGTTTTATTTTTTATTTTTAGTTATGTAAAAATCAGAAAACTTTATTACTTAGGATTAGAGATGGTGTTTATAATAAAAAAAAAAAAAAAGAAGGAAGATACGGGTCGTGTCTCCGTCACGTGTCTCCGTGCGCGCACGGAGCACCACAGAGACATGGATTGTATCTCCGTGGTGCACGGAGACACGATCCGTGTCTCCTTTTTTTTTTTTTTTAACACCAACTATAATCCTAAGTCATGTCCTAAGTAATCCAATATGAAGTTTTCTGATTGATNAAGAAATCAATTTGCACCGATGTTCATTTTCTTGCGATCTACCAATACATTTTCATTCACACACAAATAAAATCAAATTATAAACTCAATAACATCATAAGCTAAAAATCATTCTCAAGCATTCACGAAATTTAACTCTTTACACACACATTGTATACACGAAATTAGATGGAATCCATACATTTGTTATAATGGAAGTGAAATTACTCATTTTGTATATCTACATTAGAAGCAAAAAGTGAAGTTGCAGTTTGATTTTTAGGGAAAAAGCGAAAAATGAAGTTTCAAATGAATTTAGTGAGGGTTTTGGTTGATTGTAGAGAGAGAAAATGAAAAGGAAAAGTGGGAAAGAAGATGGATGAGTGGAGAAAGGAGGATTGGAGTTAGCGTGAAAAAATGGAGAAATATGACATGGTCGTCTGAGTATTTTGTTGCTTTAAGAAAAAAACTGAATTACGATGAAGGGAAATTGCAACACGTGGCATCCAATTCTTTGACTCTTTTATATTGTAGTGACATTTCCTAGGGGTTTCAATAAAAATATGAATAGCAAAAAGAAAATAATTCGTAAATGAGTATCTAAACAAATTATTAGCAAATTTTTTGATAGACAAGTCAACATGATTACTTCTTGTTTCTGGTCTTGAAAATTACGTAGTTTACTAACTAAGTTTGACCTTACGTGTGGAATAACTCTAATTAAAGCAACAAATTACTTTTAATTAGTTTCTAGATGGTTAAGCATATAATCTAATTTTCCTAAATTGAATTACCACAGTTGTAATATTTGGAAAGCAATAAATAACACAAAGTTTGATGACGGAGAAACCCAATTGGGTAAAAATTTCGGGACCAAGCCATTTACCTCCACTATAAATAATGCGGGTTACAGTTCAATTTCAAATTAGTTCCACTAGCTATTGTAAACCATACAACTCCAAGATCTACTATTCCTTTCAGACTCTCGATCTGCTATTGTAGATACTATCCAATCAACCTATTAAATTTCCCGATCTACCTCTTGTAACTTCTAAGATTCGCTGTAAATTCTAGACTCACAAATTTCTACCAAAATTTGCTGTATCAGTCTTACAAATTTTTTGCACACGGGACACTTCCAAGTGGATACCCAGGAATCGCCTATTCATGTTCTTCTTCCTGCGCTTGAATTTTTTCCTTAAAGTTTTAAGGAAGTCGATGTTTTGGATTAACGAACCTTGATGTTTTTCAAAACTCTGTTGCTGGATCATAAGAATGATGTGGATGAATCAATCAATGAATTGCCTCTTGGATATCTCAAACAATGATATAAAAGTATTTTGCACTTATAGCAGACTCAAGCAACATCGTGAAATTCGTTCCCGACTATTTATAGTTGGGGATGTTTAGGTGTTATTGGCAGTGTAAAACTCTTCAAAATTGCAATTAGGATTTTTCTCGAGCGAGAAGCTAGCGACAGCGAGCGACGCACCGTTGTTCGAGCGAGAGCTCAGCGACAAGCAGACGACAGACATTCTGTTTTTGTCGTTCGAGCAGTATCCAGGCGATAGGCAAACGAAAATTCGGCGCTGTTTTTATCTTCTTTTCATGCTCAAACCCTAGATTTCATAACTCAATTTATACAAATTGCAACCCTAGGTCCTTGAATTTTACAACACATTACAAATTAGTCTTTTTATTTACAGAATCGTCAACACTAAAAACCTAACAAGTCTGATATACTGCAAAATAGATGTGTAAATTTTGTCCGGTAAACAGTGATCGACTTAACTATAATGGTCAAGTTACTTTAGATTCTAAAAGTTTTTGAGCTACTTCGTGAGTTGCGAGAATGCTCGTCAAGTTTTTGGTAAGCATAACTCCCAGGACGCTTGCTTACTCCTGATGAATCTTTTGAATCATGAAGATCAAGCTATATAGGCACCATTTAAAAGTTCGAAGCTATATCGACTCAACTATGACAGCTTGTGTGCATGGTGGGATTCGAGCTCTTTGTTTCTTTCCTTTTTTTTCTTTTTTGTTTTTTTGTTTTTAAGTTGACTTTCAATGGCTCCATCGTGAGTAGACTAGAACTTGTTACTCTGAAATGGAGCTCTTTATTCAACTTTTAGCTCGATAATTTTTTTTCCAGTGTTAACTTATCCCATAATAGGTAGAGATTACTACAATTACATGAATTGTAAATTATAAATGACTCTTGAAACTCTTCCATTTTGAAAATTGCATGATAACCATTTCCTTGGTTATATGCTTTTCTTAGTGGGAGCATTATAACTAATCCTGCAATGTTTTGTGATAGCCTGAGTTGTATTAGCTTCTAAAAATCTTCGAAATTATTTTTGTATTGAACTTTTGACATATAAGAGTCCGAATCAAATTCATTCAAAACCTAACTGTTATTGAAGTTTCATCTTCAAATGAAGCCCCGATCTTAATATCTTCAACAATCCTATTCAATTATATTTCTCAGTGTTTTAAAAAGCATATCTAGACGATAAGGTCAAGCCTCAAAATTTACGAGCCTAAATGTAAAAAAAAGAAAAAAAGAAAAAAGAAAATCTTATTTTAATTATTTTAAAACTATTACATAAATAAAATAATGCAAACCAAACGTCTAAAATCATAAACAATAAAACATAAATAATCTATTTCACGCATTTTATCAAAAAATTAGGAAGTTAGAATAAAAAGAAAAAAAAACAACTGAAATAGCCTTTGAAACACTAATGCATGCTTAATCATACATAACACAAATTGTTATGCAATATTTTATATAAAATGTCCAAGAATAACTAAAATATATCAGGAAAAAAAAAACAATAATAAGAAGAAAAAGAAAGACAAGGAACATTACGATTTGGAGAGAGACAAATAATAGCATAGAAAAACAAATATCATTGATGGTGGAGTTATGGATTGATTGTCTACATTCTTGTTTCAATATCCCATGTTAAGGAGTTGCATCATGGAAATTACGACAAGAAGGGATTCCAAGTGTTCAATAATTTTTCTTTTTATTTTTTAATAATTAGGATTTAAGAGTCTTTATCAACATTTTCGATAGACTCTTTATTTTTAAAGAATATATTCTATAATTTAAAGAACATTCATAAATTTAGAGAGTAAAAAATAATTTAAATACTCCAACAGACTCTTTATATTTAACGCTTAATTTTAATACTCCAAAAAAATATTTATTATTTTTCTTTATCTTTTATTTTCACTAGCATCACTCTAAATATTATATTATTTTTCTCATTAAAAATTAAAATATTTTGAATGCATTTAATTATAGATAGTGCGTTTGACTTTACTTTCTAAATTAAAATGTTCATTTAAAGAGTATTAGAATATAATTTTAAGGATTGACTATTTAAAATAGATAATATATTACGCTTAAAGAGTCTCTTGGAAATGCTATAATTCTCAAAACACTTAGAGGTTCAAATTTCAACTGAAAAAAGTAAAAACAAATAATCTTTGTAACGACGATTAAGCGATCGACATAAAAGTTGACGACCTTTTCGATGCTTAAGACATAAACGCACTTTTTAGAACATCGGTATCTAATTCAAATAATGAAGCTAACCAAATGTGAGGCAAATTTAGATTAAATTTT
Source organism: Fraxinus quadrangulata (assembly GCA_903798255.1). Classification (NCBI taxonomy): domain Eukaryota; kingdom Viridiplantae; phylum Streptophyta; class Magnoliopsida; order Lamiales; family Oleaceae; genus Fraxinus; species Fraxinus quadrangulata. The sequence continues at coordinate 9,001 of CAIGRB010141128.1, read as the reverse complement.
ATTGTACCTGTTTCTAGGTTAAAATTTATTGTAGCTGCTTCATTTATTTCCATAAATATTATTTGTATTTTGACAGGTTTTGTGTATGGATCCAATAAATGGATATTTTCAATGTCCTCCAAATTTGTAGATTATTAGATACGATCATAAATGAAGTTTGACCTTTTTGCTTTGCTCCATTAATATATTTCATCATGGCCATTGGCATCATCACCACGTTCGATGGGCCTCGTACTTTCTCTGGCCTCTATCTTCCTAGAATTGAATGTATTTAATTTATTTGTATTAACTTAATTAAATTGGATTAAAAAAAAAGAATTTATTTCTACATATTTAAATTACAAATTGAATATGAATGTGTTAGAAATGTTAAAAAGAAAATAATAGGATATTGTGTTGTTTTTTTGTTTATGAATGGTAATCCAACTATCCTTGACGATGTTTTAAAAATGGACATACTGAATATTAAGTTTGAAATTAGTGTCGAGTTTTTTTTTTTTTTATCTTAGTCATCAATGAATGTGAAAAAGACGATGAAAAATGCCTCGAAGATCTATGCAATAAACACCGACCATACTATTTCATTGTAAGTATTTTTTCAAAATTATAGTTAACTAACTTAACTGTCGAAGTTAATTCGATTATTCCCTACTTCCGAGGGCCGATCTCACTAACTCATATCTACTTTTTATATTTTTCACCGCTTAAAATTTACCATATTGGATGAAAAATGTCTTAAAAGAATTCAAATAGATCACAACTTTTACTATTTTTTCTATAATGTGTGTGGTTGATATATAAAATAATTGAATAATTTTGTATCATCATCAATTGGTGCTACATTGTAGAGTTACATTATAATGTTTCAATAATAACCTTGGCATCACATTTCCCACATATGCTTATCGAGACTTCAACTCGATAAATCAAATCAAATCAAATCAAACTAAACCAAACAAATTCAATTATGGAGCAAACTTAACCTTTTATTTTTCACTTTAAGTAGCACTAAATAATAGCATGTGATGTGAGGTAGTTTATGAAATGTCTACTTCACCCCACCCCCCCAAAACCCGGTCGGTCCAAGAAAGCCACAAATCTAGCAGCCAATCTGCAAATCTTTAAACCAATCTTCATATTCTATACATTTTTTTATAATTCCCAAAGCAGTCCTTCTCGTTCCGTTTACTTCACTTTCATCTTCACCGCTAATCACGCCCCACCAACCCACTCCACCACGACATTTCTCTCATAATGTCCAAAAGCCAACATTAACAATCACCACAGCATCACCATGTCCCTCCGCCACCTCCTCCTCTTCCTCCTCCCCACCGCCCTGTCTGTCTCTTATCCTTTCAGTAAGTCCCATCACGTATACTTGCTGTATCATTTACATTTTCCAGCTTAATTAACTAACTGGCATTCTTGTTTTTTTTTTTTTTTCAGACTACACTTTACACATTGATTGTGGTGGCCTAGTCAACTCTACTGATGCGTTCAAGACTACGTGGGTATCCGACCGTTACTACTCCGGCGGCGCCATTTCTATCGTCTCCGAGCCCCTCCACTTCCTGCACGAGCAGGAGAAGACTCTTCGTTACTTCCCAATTTCTTCAGGCAAGAAGAATTGCTACACCATACCCGCTGGCGACGGACGCTACTTCCTCCGGACGTTCATTGTTTATGACAATTTCGATGGCAAGTCCCACTCGCCTTCTTTTGACGTCTCTGTCGAGGGTACTTTAGTCTTTTCCTGGCGCTCCCCGTGGCCCGAATCTGTTTCTCGCTCCGGCGCTTACTCAGATCTCTTCTTTTACTTGAATGATTCCGAGGCGGATATATGTTTTTACAGCATTGCAACTGATTCGCCGGTTGTTGGGTCCCTACAATTAACCCAAATTGACCCAAATGCATACCCTTTTGACTATACCAAAAATTCCAGCAATTACATATTGGTGAATTATGGCAGGTTTTCATCCGGGTCGGATCAATGGGGCCCCGGCTTCAGCAACGACACAGATTTTTTCGGCCGGTCTTGGCAATCCGGTGCTGACTTCCGAGTAGGATCCGTGGCTGTTGCTACTGGGGCAACAATCAAAGCCATTTCTTCTATAAAAAATGTAGTAAACGTTGAAAGAAGTCCAAATTATTTTCCCGAAAAGCTGTATCAGACCGCGTTGACTGTGTTGGGGGATGGGGGTGTAGCGCTGGAGTATGAGTTGCCTGTGGATGCCAAGCTGGATTACTTGTTATGGTTCCATTTTGCGGAGATTGATGTTAGTGTGAATAAGGCTGGGCAGAGGGTGTTCGATGTGTTTGTGAATGGGGAGAACGTGAATAGGGTGGACGTGTACAAGCAGGTCGGGGGATTCGCTGCATATGATTGGAGTTATGTAGTGAAGAATTTAAGCACTACTACTCTGAGTGTGAGGCTGGAGGCAGTTGTGGGCGCGCCAATCATTTGTGGGCTCGAGAATTATGCAATTGTGCCAGTTGATCTCAAAACTTCTCCTGATCAGGGTAAGAAGCAATAAAAATATTTGATTGATCTTCAGAATTATGATCGCCCTGTTCTGAATTCAAATAGGGAAGAATTGTGTGTAAGAAAATGGAGGTTAGAAAATATAGCATTTCTGAGAAATTAAATGCCAGAATTGGCTAGTGATTGTAAATCATCTCATTCCTGACTTAATTGTTTAGAAATTTGGAATGAACAAAAGGCATATATTTCAGCCATACTCTGTGATGGTATTCATATTTAACTTATTTAGTAGAAGATGGGTTAGGGTATTTACGTGTCTTTGGACTTCACTTCTAGTTTCAATGTAATTACACTATCAACTTGCACATGATTACAGTACAGTTCTAGTTTTTTAAGGTTAGAAGGGAATTTTGGAGAGGAGGTTATTACCTTCATTAACTAATTATCTATTCAAAGGGAACATGCTAATAAAATTTGAAAATTGTTACTAGACACAAGTAGAAAAGAGTTCTTTTGATAATTTGAGCCTAAATTTCTGCAGTCATAGCCATGAGAGCACTGAAGGAGTCACTTCGCGTTCCTGATAGAATGGGTTGGAATGGAGATCCTTGTGCCCCTACTACATGGGATGCTTGGGAGGGAGTTACATGTCATTCCGTAAATAATGAAGCTGTCCTTGTGGTATCCCAAATGTAAGCATTTTTTCTCTCTTAGAAGGTGTCCATAACCATAGGGATTAGAAAAAGCTACAAGGCAATTTGTGGAAGAAATTGTGCAGTCATCTTCAATATAATATGATAATTTATAAGTACTTAATTCTTGGTATTTTGATGAATTTCATTGTGAAATCCGAGGAAGAGCTTATAGTAGGGACCTTATTCAACTCTGCTAATTAATCTATTTGAGAGAAAAGTAGAAAGAAGACAGTGATCTTCTCATCAAGAAGTATTTTCTGGCTAGAAATAAATTATTGTTTCATTAAGATTTCTCTTTCCTGCATCCACCTTGCTGGTTGCATTGTATGGGCTTATCGATAATGTATCCGAATGGTAGACTGATTTCTAATTAAGAACTAAATTTGTTTAGAGTTTTTGGTTTCCTACATCTGAGCGTTATCATTTGATATGGGTTTGCTTAGCACTGCCAACTACTACTCATAATAATGACATTGACCTCTCGTTGGTTTCTATTTACTTTTCAAGTCATTGAACTCTACTTTCACCTATTATTTTGTATTATCATATCACATTGACTGAGCTTTAATTACCATCTGAAAGCATCCATTTGATTAGTGTTTATATTTCTACCGAAAATTTTCAATCTCCTAGACTCTTTGTGCTGTATTTTTTCAAACCATATTATAAAGTGATGCGTGTATATATTTATGTTGAACTACCTAATTCCATTGCTGTTTTGTTTTATTTTATTTTATTTTTCAGAGATCTCGGTAGCCAAGGCTTGAAGGGGTATATTAGTGACCAAATAGGTCTTTTGACGAATTTGGTAAGCCTGTAAGTATCAAAAGTCAATTTTTTAAGCATCCGATGTTGTGTCTACGATGCATAAATTGCTGCTCGAATAGAAATTATTTATCTCGCGGTACATTTTCAAATTACAATCCTGCTAATGAGCATGCAGAAAGAGGAGTTAAGCCACATTGGACGTGTTTTCAGTAACTAGTTGGTTATGATAATCAAGTGATACTTTTATTGGCAGTGGCTATAGTTGGCATTCAATCTTCCACTTAAAAAAAATATCAGCATTACATTCAGAGATTCTGTTTCTCCAACACCGGACATTCATAAACTGCAATGGAAAAGGATTTACTGTCAATGAACCTTTATCGAGTTCAAAATAAGATTCTGTAAGGTCCAAGTTTCTCAAGCAATGATTCCTCAAAATTTCTGAAAAGTCACAAAGTAAAAAAGAAGCTTGAATCTTTATGGTTCGATGTATTTAGAGGGTGTTTGGTGTAGATTAAAATCAGATTTTAAGTGGATTGTGATAGAAGTTTTTGAAATATGTGGTTGAAAAGATGTGGGACTCATGAAAGATGTGGTTGATATTAATTGTTTGACTTTGACTTAGATTAAAATCAGTTTAAAATCTGGTCCAAACGGGCCCTTAATTTTTTCTTGTCCCTTTTGAATCAATTTTATATCAACATCGGTTGGTGTGCAGGAACTTGAGTTCTAACTCTCTAGAAGGAAATTTGCCATCAGGGTTGGGCCAAAAGTCTCTTGTGAAGCTGTAAGATTATATTTCCAGTGTGCTTGTGTTTGACGCATTTTACTTTGTTTGATCTATTTAGTTATATAGATTCAAAACATTCCAAGCAGCAATATATTCTGTCACTTTATTATTTCTTTCAAGTCATTTCTGAAAGTAGTTTGCATGATAGAAGCTCCAGAATAAGTTGTTTTGATTTTCAATCAAGTTGAAGATTTTGGTTCAGTTAGTAACTCTCTTACTCTTTTACAGAGGGTTTAGGCATATATGCTCGAAGGCAACAAACAATATGTTTTAATCTAGACAAACTCAAGAAAAATATTTCAATTTTCTGTTCATCCAAATACAGTTATTTATGTGCATTGGTGCTACATATATGTTGTCTTGTCTTCTCTATTCTCACAGCTAATTCTTCCTGCTTTGTTGATCCAGGGATTTATCAGATAATAAGCTTACTGGCGTTATACCGGATAGTCTGACTTCTTCCACTTTGCAGCTTGTGTAAGTAAATGGACTGACTGCAGAGGGGCTTCTGATTTAGAGAAATATATAGTTGGCTTATGAATCATAAAACAGATAATTTTTGTCATCACATAGTATGAGTATTTTTAAATGTAGCCTTCTAACTGCCTTTGAATTTACTACTTCCAGTAATTGGTGAAAAGAATATAAACTTCAACGATTTGTTTATCATTGAACATTGTACACATCATTAAAATTGCTCAAAAACTCTTGTTTATGGTATCTAAATCGTGTTATTTTGATTAGGTTATTAAATGATAACTTACTGGAAGGCCAAGTCCCAGAGGAACTTTATTCGATCGGGGTGCACGGTGGTGCTATTGAGTATGTCATCACTTAATAATCTATTCTACTTAACTTCCTGTATTAATTTTTCCCTTCATTGTTTAATTCTAAGACCCATAACCTATGTTGCCTGTTGACTTCTGTATAATGTTTTATACCTATTGGCTTGTGTGATCTGGAGTGGCTATTTACTTTTATATTGTTGTAGTTACTGCAGCATCTAGATTCTTTAAAGTATAAACTGATAAAACCACTAGCTCCAAGTATCTGAGAATCGGCATATGATAGAATTAGGTCATTTGTGGTATATGGATGTTGATGTTTGCCCAAACCGCATCGGTACCTAGTTGTGGGAGTCTCTTGCACTGTAATATTTCACTAATTTTCCTGGAAGTGACAATTTACCTCCAAGAATTGTTGTCAAGTTTTCTTTTTCTTTTAAATCTAGAATATCAAGAATAGACTTCATTTAATTTCCTTCCAACCATGTCTCTGTCCTTCTAGTCATGACATTCAGTTGTTTTGTTGAGCCTCTTTTTAGCTATTATTACTCTTCTAGGCACCATTTTTCTTCTATCACAACTCTCAGAAAAATTGGAAGGTGGAATTCTTTATAAATGAGAACTATTATGAGGCACGTATATCTCACTTTTGCAACATTTACCTGATTGCAAGGCTATTCAACATTATGGGTACACAAATTTGAAATCGTTGTAAATAATTAACCAGTGAAACATTTTGCATATATCTTATTGGTGTTCAGGAAATTATTAAACAGTAATATAACCTTAAAACATGAAAGTTTATATGGATACAAACTCCACTTTCTAATTGTGCAAAAGTCTCTGCAGAGCAGGCTTATACATTAATTTGCCTCCTGTTGAAGGCTTATACATTAATTTGCCTCCTGTTGAAGAGTTTAAGCCTTTTGACCTTGGGAATGAGGATTTGGGTAATTTGTAGTGTGTACTCGGATTATAGAATGAGAATCATGTATGGAAGTGGATCTTATTGAGAGGCACATTAATACTTTCAAGTAAATATGGGTTAAAGGGCATGATATTCGTAAATTGAGGAAACTAATATTGGAAGGTTCCAAGGTATCATCTTTTCCTGCATTGCACTTTTGCTGGGAAGATTTGATTGAGAGCAGTACTGGTCTTTGAAGAGTATTCTTGTGTCTTTGCACGAGTAGTTAGTTTTATATGATTTCTGTGTGGTTCGTGTACCTAGATTTATTCCCATGCTAACTTTCATATGCACATTCAAGTATCTCATGTTTCATTCCAGGACCATAGCACCAAAGAGATATTGGGGCTTTAGAAAAGACACATAACTTATATGCAAATGTTGGTATATCAACTCTTGCATAAATACATGTGTGTGTGAACTCTATCAAGTTTGTGAAAGCTTGTGTAGCAATCATTGTCTCACTCTTAGCACAATGAACTGTCGTATGCTAGAATTTTTCTAGGGTAGGGGATAAAGGGGTATATCTGCCACACCATCAAGATATAATCACCATATATGTGCATAAAATAAACGATAGTTATTTTAATGTCAGCTTTAATTCTTGCTTCTTCGAAACTTATAGCATTCTCTTTTACTTATCTAATATACTTTTGTTTCTTTCACAGCCTTTCTGGCAACAAAGGCTTGTGTGGTGTACCATCTTTGCCTGATTGTCCACTATTTTGGGGTAAAAATGGCTTATCTACTGGTGGCAAAGTTGCTATTGGTCTAGCCTGTCTATTTTTATTATCGCTGCTGCTGCTTGGGATGTACTATTGTTGTGTGTGGAGGCGGCGCAATGACTATGACTTTGGTCTACCACATGAATTAATGTGTAAGTTCTTCTTTAACTAGTATCAGTGTACAACGATGCGTCATGTTTTATTTATCTCCTTAAATTCTTTGATACCTGCTGTGGCACACAAGGTACATTCTACTCTTACACCTGTCTATTCTTGGTCCTCCTAACAAAATATTTGTGTTATGGACTTTAAAGTTGTTTTCTTGTTTACTTTTGAAGTAATGGCTCATCTTTCAGCCTTTATATGCCACTTTTGGGGCAAGGCTTGCTCAGACCAAACGATCCATGCTGCAAGATTTTATTTCCTTCTCCTTTCCTCCATTTGTTCCTTCTGTTTGTTTACACCAAAACTTCTGTCCCAACATGCAAATGACTTCACTTTTGTTGACACTGTTTGTGCAATTGCATGTACATAAGTCAGTTGATCAGCCTTAGTTTCATGTTAGGTTAAACCGGATGCATCAAATAAGAATTAAATATAACTTGCTATTTTTTTGCAACTGTGCTCTCACATCACGTTGTAATTTTTCCTTTGCTTTCTATAATTATTATCTTGTCCAGCTCTTGCTGCAAAGAGAAACAGATATCACAGACAGAAATCCTTGATGACCCTTGAAATGGAGAGTCAACACGCCAAAGGATTTATTCCAACTTACGGTTCAAATTAATTAGCATTTTCTATAAAGGAGAACAAAAATTTTGATAGAGATCAGCTCAACAAGACGATGTAGATAAGAATGTTAACTGTGTTGATACGAAGTGCACAGAATACCGTGTTAAAGAGGAGCACCGCTGCTTGAGAGAAGATATGCCCTTGCTGGGAATTTGACTTTCTCCAATCAGTTGTACGAGGATGATGGAGTCTTGGAAAACCGGTATATGTAGAGAAAAATGTACTCCGTGTAGAACAAAGGCAAATTCCATCGTTGTATCAATGCCAGTTTTTTTTTTTCAATACTTTTAGATTAATTCGATTGAAGCTCATAATTCTGGTTGATATTTTAGCCTACCCAAATTGGGAATTGATCTGGTATCAATAGTGTCACCAGGAACTCGTATTTGGATTTATATCTAAACAGTTACAATTTCAGCCACTGTCTTCATACTTTGGGACGTCAATCCTGATGGTAAAAAATGTTTCATTCTTGCTAAAAAGCGTTTTATTCTAGTTTTCTTGGTAAAAAAATGTTTCATTCTATTTTGTCCTTTGAGATGTTCAATCCCGATGTTAAAGACTGATGAAGTGCATACTGTGTAAGAAAACGAACGTCGACAAGTAAATGCTAACATACAGAAGACACAAATCCGATCAACCAAAGTTGCTTAAGTTGGTCGCGTCACCCCACTTATCTGGCTTATCAACCTTGTGCACTCAAGCTCAAAGTAGACTAGCAATTACTTAAACAGGTAGGTATGTCAATCTTGAGAGACCATCTGAATATGCACTAAAGTCTCTCCTAGAGTATACAGAATATCTTGCTGATCGTTGTGATAGTGATAATACCTTGGATCTATAAATGGGTTTCACTATTTCCATTTGAAGATCCAAGTTTTGACTTACTATTTGGATGTTCTTACTTTCCCTCTACTTTGCATCTCAAATTCGAATTTTGCGCATTCTCAGGGACGGATCCAGGACTGGATTGCAGACCGGGCTAATACGTAAAAAA
>CAIGRB010141111.1:0-10543 GCA_903798255.1 Fraxinus quadrangulata | reverse complement strand
CGAGGACTAGTGGTTTGAATTTTGAAGTATGCATTCGTGGTCAGTGTGTAAGGTTTTGGGTTAATTATAAGCCATATTCCCTTTTGCTATTAATTATATTTTTTATTCGCAGTGATAATGGCTAATGTATTTTTCTATCTCAAGTTCTTAAAAAATGTTTTGAATTGTGTAAGATTAAACACGTAATGTTTAAGATATTTGAGACTATTCTTAGGAAACCTTCCACATAGATGAATCAAAATTAAAGACTCGAAGTTGTATAATTTCATTGTTAGGTTTTGATAACAAATAAATCTCGAGCGAAGATGTTAAAACATTTTTGGATTAATTATATCGACATCACAATTGATTGACTCGATCCGAAAATAAATTGGGGCCACTGGAAGCAACTTTAATTTGAATTGCTCATGATTCGTTCATTAGTTGAATAATCTTAGTTTATTAGCCCACTATTGTGTGTTATGCCTTAGCCTAATTTGTTAAATGGTGGCCAATTTAATGCTTAGCCTTGGTCTTTTGTTTGTGGCCTATTTATTAGGTGTTGGCCGATCTCTGGATTACAACCTAATCTAAATATGTGCCTCTCATGTTGAAGCTGTGTGTGTGGTGCATAGAGAGAAAACAAGGCAACCATTCTTAGTGATTTCGAGTTCAACCTGTGAGGTTGTAGTACCAGTCCAGCCTATCCAAGCGATGATGAAATGGCCTTTGGCCTAATGCTATTGCCCAATAACTCAGCTTAAGTAAACCCAGTGAAGTCTAAGACCAATACTCAGTCCGGTAATGAAACACGTTTGGCTAATATGGCTTTAGTTGTGTTTGCGTTCTTGAAAGAGTGAGTTTCTCTAGACCGTTGGATTGACTATTGCCCAATCTCAATGTGTTGATATTTTTTGGTATTCGAATGGTTTTCATTCATTTTACTATTTTCATTCTTTCTTTCGGGGATTTTCTAGAGTCTTCTGTATTCTCTCTTTTCATCATCTTCTTCTACTATGAGGAACTCTTGAATCTATTGTTTGAGTGTGTTTTCTATGTGAAATCAAGGGAAAAGGAACATTGTTGTTGTTGGTAACGTTGAGTTTTTCTAGTCTATAGAAGAAGCTGCATGTTTACTGTGAATCATGAGGGTTCTTGGGTGAATCTGAGTTTTATAGTGTTGATATTGAAGGGTACAATAATTTGAGCCTTCAATCTATGATACCTTGGTGTTCAATGGTTTGGAGATAAACTCTGTAATCGATTTTTGAAATCGTGTAATATGTTCTTCGATCCGTAATATTTGAGTTTGAGTTTTGTACAACAATGGTATCAGAGCCTCTCTTGGTTGGTCTTGAGGCTTCGATCAAGTTTTGAAGGCTGAAAAATCAATTTTCAATCTTCGATCTTTGATCACTTGAAAATTGAGAAACCCTAGTTTTGGTTTTCTTTCAATTTGGGTTTTGTGAGTATAGAATTGTTCCTTGGTTGTGAGAGGTGTTTGGTGTGCGTGACTTCTTGGTTCGACTTGAACAAGAAACCCTATAAATAGGGATTTCTTTGGTCTTGATCTCCTTTGTGGTAATCTGGTGGAACACCACCCCTCTGCTGGGATCTTCAATTCTTCCTATTGCATTGTGGTTTGTTTGTTGGTGGTTAATCTTGATCCACCTCACTGGTTTGCATTTTCTAACACTGAAATCACCCATCTCTGTGTCTGCATATTCATTCATGCTGAGTGTTTTTATTTAATCACCCTTGGTGTTCAAATTGTGCCTTGACATGAGAACATGATTCTTACGGAATCCTAGCGAATTTGTTCATTCGTTGGGTGACTACTGTTAGTTCCCCTTATTTTGCTTTTGGTATATTGTTTAACCTGACTCTGTTCTTTACTTTCTTGATTCTGAATTGTGTTATTTGTTGGAATTCTTTTGTCTATTTGAGAATAACTGTGATTTTTTGTTACTGTCCCTTTCCCTTTTGAGAAGATCAATTTACTATTTTTTAAGTGTATCATCTGTTATAGTTTTAAAGTTTTTAAAATATTGTGTTATTTCTGAATAATAACACATGACAAATACTTTTCAATTTGGTATTTTTGATGGAAAAGAGGTTTTCCTATTTGGTAACAAAAGATAAAATGTGTTTTAGTTCAACAAAATATTTCTAAGGTAATAACACAAGTATTTCCTGAAACTATGACAACTGATCAGATAAATAAAGCTGATGAACTTGCTTATACCTTTATTATTTTGTATTTATCTGATCAAGTTTTAAGGAAAGTAGGAAAGCAAGAGAATGCTAATTTATAGGATGAGTTAGAGAAACTCTACCTAGTTAAGTCCTTACCCAATAAGTTGTTTCTGTTGGAAAAATTCTTTAGCTTTAGTATAGACACCTCTAAGGACATAGAAGACAATCTTAATACCTTCAATAGGTTGGTTCAAGATATCAACAATGCTGGTGATAAAGTCTCTGAAGAGTGTAAAACTGTTGTGTTATTAAATGCAATTCCTGATACCTATAGAGAGATTAAGATTGCCATAAATATGGTAGAGATACCCTTACACTTGAGATAGTTATAAACTCTTTGAAAAGTAGAGAGCTTGAACTTAGGGTTGAGAGAAGAAATGGTCGACCTGAGAATCTGCTTGTTAGGAGGAGGACCTAGAACATGTTTAGTGGAAACCAGGAAGGCTTTAATAATAAGGGAAACAATAATAGAACGAAGTTTAAGAGTAGGGGTAGGTCTAAGTCAAAGACTAGAAATAAGAAATGCCATGCATGTGGGAAAACTGAGCACTTTATAAAAGATTGTTATAAAAAGAAAAATAAATGGAAAGGAAAATGAATTGATGAAGAGAATGTAGTTGAACCTACTAATTCTAATACTGTGGATGTGTATGTGGTGATTTAACCTTCTTCTGATTGTGAATCTATTAATGTTGTTAATGAAGGAAATCAAATCCAAGAATGGATCTTGGATTTTGGTTGTACCTTTCACACGACTCCTAAGAGGAGTTGGTTTGACTCCTTTAAGACGATTAATGGAGGAGATGTAGTCATGAGAAACAACATCGTCTGCAAAGTTGAAGGCATTGGGAATGTGACATTGAAATTTGAAAATGGATTTATCTTTACTCTTGAAAGGGTAAGATATGTTCCCGAACTAAACAAGAACCCGATTTCAATGGAAAATTTGGATGATTTAGGTTTACAAGGTAATGTTGGTGATGGCTTGTTGAAGGTGATGAGAGGATCACTTGTGATGTTTAAAGGTATTAAAAGAAATGAAATTTATGTAGTCAAGGTTAGTGCTGTAGTTGATTACATTGCCGAGTCTTCCAATGCTGAACTTGATGCCACTCTAAAGTGGTACAAGAGATTAGCTCATGTAGGTGAAAAATGCCTGCATATCCTTCATAAGAAATGAGTTTTTGGAAAAGACTCTATGTCTAGAGTTCATTTTTGTGAAAACTGCACTTTAGGGAAACATCACAGATTACATTTTAACACTGGAAAGCATAAATCTGTTGGGAATTTACTTAATCATGCGCAGCGAAAAGTAAACAATTTCAATTTTCATACAAAGATCTGCTTTGTATTTAGATAGAAATTGTGATAGAAATTATACTTTTGATGAATTCTGCAAATTCATTTGCTTTTTCTTGAACTAGAACGATCACAATCTGCAATCCAAATTGTTCAATTGTCTAGCCTCCAATGATGATCCACACAGAGAACAAAAATGACGGTTAGTGTTTCTTTTCTTGTACTAGCAAGAATAATGAATAATCTCTACGATTCTCAAACCCTAGTAGTATATTAATATAAGTCCAAGTGGCTCGGCCCGTCTCTTAAACTTAACCCGATCTAATATTTAATTAATCAAATTAATTAAGTTTGGTCCATGAATTAATTAATCCAATTAATTAATTCGGGCCAATTAATTAATTATCCAACATTTGTTAATTAATTAATTGGTAAATCTCATTCTTCTGTTTCTCTTTTGTGTGTGACCTATTAGGTTTCCAATTATGATACCTAACGACTTAAATTATTATTTTGATCTAATCAAAATCGATAAAATAAAACACTCCTTTTAATTTATCACTATTTCACATTCGTCGTCCCAAATTAATATCTAGCAATGTGTCAAAGCAATACATGTAACGAGAAATGTCATGTAGCCGTAAAACTATAATCCTTTTGTCAATATGATCCGATCAATTACGAGATATGGATATGTGTCAATTTCGCTTATCAATCATATCTTTTATCTTACTGTTAAGTCAATGTAAGTTGAAAACTACTTTTTAACTTATGAGTTCACATTGACCAAGGATTTCATTATCAACTTAACTAGATAAAATATAGATCATAATCTCTTACTATCTAAGAGTGACGAATCATCTATTGATCATTCNAAATGACACACGTGATGGTCTATCCGTAATAACGATATCCGTATCTCGTTATTACTTCGACCACGGACGATTTAAGATTCAGTCATATGTAATTTGTATCTCACAATCACAACTCCTTGTGATTAACAAATCATTAAGACTTAAATCTACGGATTCTATTATTTAAATAATAGATCTTGCCAGAAAAAATGCATTAAACATATTAAAGTGTTTATAACTTAAATCGATTCTGTCTAAGGTATAACACTTACAAAATCAACCTCTGTTTTTGAACATATATATTTTGATTTATGGGGACCTTTATCCACTATATCTTAAGGAGGAAACATATACTTTCTTTCCTTGTTTGATGATTATTCTAGGAAGGTTTGGGTTTACCTGTTGAAACATAAATCTGAAACCTTTTGGAAGTTTAAGACTTGGAAAGTGTTGATAGAGAATCAAACTGGAAATAAAATTAAGACTCTTAGGACTTACAATGGTCTTAAGTTTTGTAATGCTAAGTTTGATTAGTTTTGTACTGAAAATGGGATTATGAGACATAAAACGGTTCCATATATCCATCAATAGAATGGAGTGGCTGAGAGGATGAATAGAATCTCGTTAGATAAGGTGAGATACATGCTGGTTGGTCCAGGTGTACCTAAAACCTTATGAGGTGAAGCCTTAATGACAGCAACTTACATAGTTAATAGAATCTCTTCAAGTGCTCTAGGTGATAAAACACCTGAAAAACAATGGACTAGAATAGTCCCTGACTATTCACATCTGAAAAGTTTTGGATGTACATCATATTCACATCAGAATATAGGAAAATTAAAGCATAGGGCTTAGAAATATGTATTCTTGGACTATCCTGATGGTGTTAAAGGTTATAGCCTTTAGAGTAGAGAATCTAGAGGTTTTAAGATTATCACAAGTAGGAATGTTACTTTTGATGAGTTTAACATGCCCTGTTTGAAAGATAATGAGCCTAATAGACTACCTAAAGAGAAATAAGGAAATAAAACCAAACTGTAGGTGGAGCTTGGTATGCCAACAGAATCTATTGATTCTGAACAGGTTGATATTGAACCTGAAAATGCTGACCTTTTAGATGTTTGTAAAGAGGGTGAGATTCAAGAAATTTTAGAGGAACAAGTAAGTGATGTAAGTGATTATCAATTGACAAGAGATAGAGTTAAGAAAGATATAAGAGAGTATGTTAGGAATAGAGATTATCTATCATTTTCTTTGCTTTCTTATCAAGACCTAGCGTTTGGAGAACCAAAATCTTATGAAGAGGCTATTTCTAGCTAGCAATCTAAGGATTGACAGGCTGTTATGAAAGATGAAATGGACTCCTTTATTAAAAATGGATCCTAAACATTAGTTCCTAAACCTGCGGGTAAATCCTTAGTTGGTTGCAAGTGAATTTTTAGTATTAAGGAGAGTAATATTGGGAAGATGCCTATAAGATTTAAGGCTATATTAGTTTCTAAAGGCTTTACATAAAAGGAATGTATAGATTATAATGAAATCTTTTCTTTTGGGATTAAGTATAATACTATTAGAGCTGTGTTAGCTTTTGTCCCTCATAATAATCTTGAACTTAAACAAATGGATGTAAAAACTGCATTTTTTCATGATGAACTTGATGAAGTGATTTATATGAAACAACCACATGATTTTATTGATAAATCTAAAATTGAACATATTTGTTTGTTGAAAAGATCTTTGTTCAATGGTACAAAAGATTTGATACTTTTATTTCTTCTGTTGATTTTGTAAGAATCGAGTTTGATCATTATTTGTATTTTAAAAGTGATTATGCAAATGCTATTGTTGCTTTTATACTCTTATATGTGGATGATATGCTTTTAATTGGACATAATATGTATGTCATAAATGAGATAAAAAGATCTTTGAGTGCTGAATTTGAAATGAAAGACCTTTGACATGCTAAGAAAATATTAGACATGAAAATAACTAGGAAAAGACATAACATGTTATTGGCTTTGAAGCAAACTACCTATGTGGAAAAATTAGTAACTAGATTTACTATGCATAATATAAAATCTATTTCTGTACCTTTGGCCAGTCATTTTAAATTGAGTAATGATCAATCTCGTGTTAATAAATGTGACATTAAACAAATGAAAAAGATACATTATGCTAATGCTGTAGGATTTGTGATATATACCATGGTTTGCACTAGGCCTGATGTTGCTTATTCTATTAGTACCCTTAATAGATTCATGGCTAATCATGGTTTAGAACATTGGACTATTTTAATGGCTGTTGAGATATTTGAAAAGTTCTTCACACTTAGGACTTTGTTTTAGTGTCTGTAATGATGGTGTAGTGCTTAAAGGATTTGTAGATTCTGATTTTGCTGAAAATATTGACAATATGAAGTCTATTACAACTTATATGTTTACTTTGTGTGGTGCTTGTATCAGTTGGAAATCCCAACTGCAACTTGATGTAGCTTTATCTACTATCGAGACTGAATATGTTGTAGCAACTAAGACAGTAAAAAAAGCTTTGTGGCTTAAGAGCTTGTTGTCTGAAATTAATTAGTTGTCTAATTTTGTTGTATTATATTCTGACAGTCAAAGTACTATACATTTGTGTAGAAACCCAGTTTATCATGAAAGAACTAAACATATTGATGTTAAGTTGCGTTTTATTAGAGACATTGTTTCTAAAGATGTTTTACTTCTTGTGAAAATTGCTACCCAATTTAATCCTGCTGATATGGATATAAAGGTATTGCCTCTAACCAAGCTTAAGTCTTATTTGCAAATTTTGAACATTAATACTAGGTAAACTGATTAATGCAGATACTAATCCTAATTTTGGTGCTATGTGGAGAGTTCATAGAAACTGTAGCCAACAAGTAGAAACTTGAAAAGAGCATTAAGTTGCCTGAAAAACTATTGGCATCAAGGTAGAGATTGTGAGGATGTGATGCCAGTCCAACCCATCCATGCCATGATGAAATGGCCTTTGGCCCAATCCTATTACCCAATAACTTAGCTTAAGTAAACTCGGTGAAGCCTAAGCCCAATACTTGGTCCAGTAATGAAATGTGTTTGGCTAACACGACTTTAGCTGTTTTTGCATTCTTGAAAGTGTGAGTTTCTCTGGACCGTTGGATTGATTGTTGCCCAATCTCATATGTTGATATTTTTGGTTCTCGAATGGTTTTCATTCATTCTACAATTTTCATTCTTTTGCTCGAGGGTTTTCTAGAGTCTTCTGTATTCTCTCTTTTCATCATATTCTTCTGCTGTGAGGACTCTCGAATCTGTTTCTTGAGTGTGTTTTCTGTGTGAAATCAAGTGAAAACGAACATTGTTGTTGTTGGTAGCGTTGAGCTCTTCTGGTTCATAGAAGAAACTGCACGTTTACTGTGAATCGTGAGGATTCTTGGATGAACCTGGGTTTTACAGTATTGATACTGAAGGGTAAAATATTATGAGCATTTGATTTGTGATACCTTGGTATTCAGTGGTTTGGAGATAAACTTTGTAATAGATTTTCTGAAACTGTGTAATAGGTTCTTCGATCTATAATATTTGAGTTTGAGTTTTGTATAACACAGCCATTGCTTCATTTCTTCTTCCTCCATTTGTGATGTTCCATCTACCTTATTGATCCTTTGTGGTTTAAGGTTATAAGAGGGCAACTATAGTGAGAGATTTGGATTTTGGGTTGAGCCTTTGGTAATTGATTGGTGTTCGATTTGTTGGTTGAAACCGAGTTCGGATTGCACAATTCAAAGATTTTGATGTTAATTTTTGCAACAAATGGCATCAGAGCTTGGCCTTATTGGTCTTGGCATGTAAAAAACTGTGCAAAATTGGCAGAAAGAAGTAGAAAAATCAGTGGAAAAAAGTTAGGCAGAAAACTATTGAAAATTTTTCTGATAGCGACTGAAATTGAAGATTCCAGGAAATCTAGAGACCTGGTGAAGAAACCAAGACCACATTTCAATTCCAAGCGACGAGGCCCAGCCACCGAAATGGTGCGTGGAGGCATCGACACTATGGCGCACGAGCACCATGTGAAAAGTAGGCTGCGTGCGAGTCAATTGACAGTGAGACTCTGAAGAGAGTTTGTTCCAACAGTTTTGCGGAGCTTGTGGTGGTGTTTGTTTTCAGTTTTGGGCAATATAGTGGTTCTGAAAGATTTTGCCCTTGAGTGTTTGTTATTGGGTTGGGTGTCTTTTCTTTGATTGTTGAGTTGCTGAAGTTCTAGAACGAATTATGTTAGCCTTAAAGTGGTAAATTTATATCTCTCCTTAATTATGGATTCGTGGAATTAGCCCACTCAGTATCATTAGATTTGGAATTACCTTGTTTAGTAATCATTGTCTGTTGTCAGACTTAGAAATTATTTGCCTTGAATTCTTTGTGAATTTTTGCCAAATTCTTCTTTACTATTAGAATTGTATGTGGCATTAGGAAAGTTTGTTTGGTTATTCTGTGCTAATTATGTCTATACTTTGCTTGCAGTCATTGTTTGATTATATCTCGTGTCTTGTGCATTTTTTTGGGTAAAATGAAAACATTTTTTGAATTGGATTTTTCTAATGGCAAAAATGTTTTTTTTTTTCAATTTGGTAAATAAAAAGTTTTTTCTAAAGCTCTTGATGGCAAATGTAGGTTTAAGCAATAGTGATAGGCAAAAGATATTTTAACTGCAGTAAAATTGGACATTTGATCAGAGATTGACATACAGAGAATAACAAGAGGAAAGAAAAGGCGAGAGGGGAGGTGAATATTGCCATTGAGTCTATTTATATCTCCAGTGAGATTTATTGATAGGAAACC
This sequence comes from Fraxinus quadrangulata, assembly GCA_903798255.1. NCBI lineage: Eukaryota > Viridiplantae > Streptophyta > Magnoliopsida > Lamiales > Oleaceae > Fraxinus > Fraxinus quadrangulata. The sequence continues at coordinate 1,314 of CAIGRB010141111.1, read as the reverse complement.
TGATTACTGCTTTTGCATATGCGTGAAGTCGCATTTACATAAATGATTTCTTGATTCGGTGCATTGATCTATGATACATTTCAATATGTTTGATGTGTGTGCGTGTGTTTTTTTTTTTGCATGAGTTTGAGAGCGATGGTGTTACTCTTTGTAATGTGTTGCATGTATGGTGATTGGGATTACTATTGTGGGGATTAGTATTGGGTGTATTTTCATTTTAGTAGGTGCATCAACAGTATGTCTTTTGATAATATGGAGTATGGATACCTGAAGGTTCATGGGTGATATGTATTGAGGATGTGGAGAATGACATTTGGATAACGAGAGATAATGTGAATAAATGTTTGAATCCTTTATTTGTTAGAATCCTGATCGGATAGAGTTAAAGAGTGATACTCCTATCACTTTAATTAGGTGGAGACCTATTATTAACTTAGATTGAGAGATGCGAGGCAGTGATAGATGAACATCCTATGAACTTTAGATCTGTTGTGGTTTACAATTAGGCATGATGAACAACCAATCTAGTGAGCAAGTTGGCGTTAAGAGGAGATATGTGTTCTCGAGATATGAGTTACACGAAATGTGGTAGGATAAATATGGTAAGATCTTTTCGTAGGGTCGTTTATGCATTGATTCTCTATGTTAGTCATTTCACTTGATTAACTTGGTGTTAGTCTCATGTTCTTTGCATGTTGAACATGTTTGAAAAGATCTGTGTGTTATCCTATATTATACTTTTATCACATATTTTATGTGCTATTGATAGGTGAATTTTTGTTTCTAATTGGATTTTCTTTACCTTAGCCCTTGGTTAGTACGTGGAGCATGTATGTTATGTGTTTCGGATTCAAGACACTAGGTAAGATCTATGATTCCAATTTTATATGGTTACTTTGATTAGGCAAGTATAAACTTGGTGGGTGTTGTTTTCTTCCATGTTCATTGGGTATCAAAGTAGAGATTTGTTGGGTTTTGATACCCAATAAATTCCGAACGATGATGTTAAAATGTTGTTAGATTAATTATATTGACGACACAATTGACTGGCTTGACCCGAGAATAAATTAGGGCAATTGAAAGCAACTACTAAATTGTGTTGCTTGTACGTTCATTAGTTGGACAGCCCTTTGGTTTATTAGCCCACTATTGTGTGTTAAGTCGGCCCAATTTGTTAAAGTGTTAGGGCCCATTTCGTGCTTAGCCTTGGTCTTTTGTTTATGGCCCATTTATTACGTGTTGACCCAGCTTTGGATCACAACCTTATCTATATATTTGCCTCTTGTTGAGGCCGTGTATTCTGTACAATAGAGA